>JAHZNJ010002488.1:0-14532 GCA_027744475.1 Lepidocyrtus cf. sotoi NNG-2020
GAACTTTATATGTAACTTTAAAGGATTGGATAACGACCTGTCGACCACATACAAAAAGTATCGTAATTAAAGAATTGAAAGATTTCGTAGCCAGAGTCTCTTCCTGTGGACCACCCTACTTGAGATGGGCTGATCACATACGAATGTTATGTCCAGCTTTGGTAACTCTTCTTCTTGATTGTTTGCGTCGATAATTAATGCAGATATTCTTCGTTGGAATAATTCTACAAAAAATATTTTCTTAAAAACAATTTACAATTTAGTTGCTGGAGGAAGATACGCACGAGTTGGAATCTCTTGAGGCTATCGAGCAAGAGTATTGGGAGGTAAGCTTTGACCACGTATACTTGACTAATATTATGCTTTGGGTGTTGCAGTACTGCAGCAAGTGAGGCTGAGGCATGATTAATAAACATAATGCGACGTGCTCCATTAAATTTCAACATTTCCTCCAAATTACTAGATGCAAAGACTTGTGGTGAGTGGATGCCTGCCTTGTAGTAAAGAGGAGGCCGCAGTCCTTGCAGGGATTCAGTTGCGTTTGGAAGAATGCTGGCCTCGTTCAAGACCACCACCAAGAGCTCATAATATGGGGACCTCCACAGCGTCACCTGTGCCTCACTCCCCAAACGTTGGACCGGAGAAGTCACCAGCAACAAAGACTTTAGAGGATGATAAGGTAACCGTGTGCACAATTTAAATTTTAAAATGCAAAAAAAAACTGTTTTTTAGAGCCGTTTTTTAAATGCAAAAAAAAACTGTTTTTTAGAGCCGTTTTTGTTCATACTTTCTATTTCTCCTCGTTTCCGGTTTCAGGATTCATCTTTGATTCCTCTTCTAAACGAAAGTGCTGGTGTTGGAGTTGGAAAGTTAGCTCATGGTTCAGGAGATGGCGAAGGTGGTGGTGGCGGTGGCGGAGGAGGAGGAAGCAGCAGTTGTGGAGGTGTGTGTGGTGGTGGAGGTGAGTTTCGTGGCGATGATCATTCCATGTATGCGGAAGAAATAGTTCCAAAAAAGTCTGGCGTTGTTCGTGCCGTTTGTCTTCTGGCTACCTGTTATTCCTCCTCTGACAAAAATGAAATGTCGTTGTCTGCTTCCACTAAGTTAGAAGATCTGGTCCCTCCTTGTTACGTTAATGCTGGGAATATTGTCCGACTCATCAAGGTTAGTGCATTTTTTATTTTGCTTTCTCTCATCTCAATTTAATCAAACACAAAAGGCTGGGGTTGGACTGAATGATGGTATAGCTATGAATTTCACAGAAAATGCTTATGAAGGATTTGAAACTGCTTTCAGCAACAAAGCCTTTCTTTCTATAATAAGTTATAAGTAAACTTGATTACTTGAACAAACTTGATTATCGGCTTACTGATACAAATCTGATACACATGGATGTTGCATTGCTGTTAAATTATAACAAATGACAGAGTAATTACAATGAAAAAATTAATTATTTCGTTGTAGTACGTACTAATATTTGCTGCTGGAGAAATCTGCCTACTATCTACTGATCTACAAATTTTGGTGCTCCATTATGATTTTTTATTGTTTGGTCCTTGATTCATACAAGTAAATTCGATACAGTTAATAATTAATAATTAAAGCGATCAAACTTCAATGGAGTAATATGAATCCCTTAAAAGTGGAGGTTCAATCGATAAAAAAAATTAATAAAATAATTTGTCTTTTTAGAACCATACTATTGATAATTAAAAGCTTCCTTGTACCGTAGATATGGCGCATGACTTTTTTGTAAATTCTAATCTATTTCGAAAGATTGCAAAAAAAGCAAAATAATTTTAAAAGCATTTTTTGTGTTTTTGCTTTTTTGAGTTTATTGTGAAACTTTACGGATTCTGTAAAAATTTGGTGGCAGACGGGCAGATTCTGTTAATTCTGCTATTCGAATTTTTCCAAAAATATTCAATTCATCGTCAATTTTGGGACCAACAGTGTATAACTCTTCTTTAAAAAGTTTGTGTCTTCCCAAAAAAGGTAGGTTTACTGATAATAACGCACAATAGAGTAATAATTTTGCATGTGATTGCAAAAATCATACTTGAGTCTTCAAAAGTACGGAAATAAAACTCTCTTCTATCCAAATAAACATTTTTATTAAGTGCATCTTGATAGAATATGTGAGCACTAGTGTTTTTATTCGGATTCGGTTGTTGAAATAGTTTCAAATGAGAGTACTATATAAACCCTTTTTGGGTTTTAGGAAATCTGCAACGCTACGATTGCATTTACGGTTGCGGCCTAATATGTATTTGATAGTATTTGCTTAGCTATTGTCTGGCTCAAATCAAATGTTCGATGATGCTCATTATTATTAAGAATTAGGTAGTAGCAACCACTTCTGTTCTCTTCTTCCAATCATTAAAGGTGATATTCTTCCACCGCACCGTAACGAATTATTCTTTTCTTCGCATAGCTTTTGTAGCATTCCAATGCAAGAGGCAGTACCAGTTCCGAAATAGACTTGGCGCAGGAAACTGCCTTTCTAATAAACAGCGAGTCTGATTTCGTATTTGTTTTATTTTTCTTTCGTTTTATTTCATTTTTTAGATAAATGAGTTAAAAAATTACATTCCAAACTTTTTTCACTTTTATTTAAGTTCTACTACTTCCTCTATTCTTATTGCTGAATGATTTTTTATGTATGAAACAGACAAATAACCGTCTTAAGTTATTCACCTTGAGAAAGGTTTAAAAATTTTAATATTCCGAGAAACGATTTGTAGATTTTCTTTCGTATTGTGAAATGCAAAAACAAAAACAATGCAGGATAGTTTGGGTGAGTGCCGGCAGCAAGGACAATCACCACAAGCGGGTAACAACGAAGAAGGAAAAAAAGGTTTGTTTTTTATGCATTTTAACTTTTCTTCATGATAAAATATAATTTAGGAAATGAGCAGAACATAAAAAGACGAATTTACGACAAAAGCGGAAACATCGCATCACATCCCACAGCATTTATGTTTCTTCTATGCTGTGGCAACGGCAAGTAATAACGTAGCGTAATAATACCAATAATGAGCTTGGTGACAGAAACTCAATGAGAAATAAACGATTTTTTTTACTTTTAATATAAAAGTTGAGTTGAAGGGACTAAAAGTTGAGGAATTAGTAGGAGAATAGAAAGATGGAAGGAAGCTGAAGGTTGGAAAGTGAAATTCCTACAGGGTGGTGGTATGGTGGAGGTGAAACAATAGTAGATGAAGGTAGTTAAAACATTTAAGTACCAGACACGTCCTCGTCCACCCATCCATCCATCCATCAACCTACAAAGCCAAGTCAAGCCAGTCTCTAGATTTTACGACCAATTTCAATTTCAAAGGAGGATTTCAATGTGAACGGTACAATCGTCTGCTTTTATGAGCCTCCTCTTTTCTTCCTTCTCCACCTCCTCCTCCTCACTAAAAAAAACACAAGTTAGCTTTCGAAGATGCAAAATTGAAAACAAAACTGCAAACGTCTCATTAATTTTCCTCGTAAAAAGTGTTTGCTACATTGTCCATTTATTCGCCACCAAAGCTCCCCCTTTTAAGCGCATTAATTAAGAGGGGACAGTTGTTTGTTCTGTTTTGTTTCGAAGGGAGGGATGGGTGGAGGTACGGACACATGTAAAAAAAATTCATACGAGGAAGCTTCCTTGTATCCATCCAAAAGGAAATAATATTTTCGCATTATTATTTTCTATGCCAAAGGTCTGCAGTGGCGTGGCACTGGCCAGAGTCAAGAGGGAAATGGGAATGATCTGGTCTGGTGAATGTGCTGCTGCTGTTTTCAGTGCTAATCTAAACTCTAAACATCTGAAAAATCTTCCTTCTGTTTGTCTAATGTGACCTACGTGGTGATGATAATAATGAGTTTTGTTTGGCTGGTGGTGGTAGTGGCTCAAAGCTCTTTCAAGAATTTTCTTACTCTCTTTTAACCCAATGCACTTTACATTCCTCGTGATTCATGAAATTCTGAAAAGACGAGGACGAAGGAAAGAGAGAGAGAGAGAGATAAAAGAAAGAAGGAGCATAGGAGGAAGGAAGAAACCCCAAAAAAAATATTATCCACTGACCGTAGACAGGTTATTATTACTACGGGCGAATAAATGGATGGATGCGTGATGATGTTTATGACGACTCCGAGACGTTAGAAGTTTTAGGAGGGAAAGGAAAAGAGGATGATCCTCTTCAGAGTCACAGTCACAAATCCGCACAACAGACCAAAAGATTTTATTAGCGGTGCAGATGTGGATCTAGAGAGAGAAAGAGAGAGGGAGATGGCCTGAAAAAATATACATACCTACTTCACTTCGTTTCCTCCACAACCCAACAACAACCTCGCCATCATCATCATCTTCCGCATCGCATCATTCAGTCCTTTTCTCTCATTAATTCTAATCCGAGCTATTATGGCTTTGTGGAATGAAAGTTGAAAGTACAAGACATGGATATAGTAACTACAAATGCATAAGAAGCCGTGGCCGTGTTGGATTTACCTCATCTCTTAAATAAATAAGTAATGCTTTTCTCTACACATTTTTATAAAGTTTCATTTATTTTTGCAAGTAACTTCCTTCCCAAGCAAAAGAAAAATTCGTGTTTTTGTGACTTGGCTAGTAAATCTATATAATGATACACGAGCTATCCCTTTTCTTTCAAAAAATTACAATAAACGGTCTACGCTGATGATGATGATGGTGCGACGGGAGTGTAAGTTTAAAAGTAAAAACGTTCACGGGTAGCATTTATTTCATATTTTTCGCCGTAGGTAGCTTCCTGATCGCTGTTTGTTATGATTGCTGCACAGTTAAGTAAATTTCGCTCATTTTTACTAATAAGGTATATAAGCTCCATCCCACTACATCAGAAAGGGTACTACAGAATTAATTCTTGTAAAGTAACTGCGTTGCTGAACTGCTATATCTAGGTGGTGGTCGGTGTAAGAGGAAATTGATTGAAACATACACGGTTGCAGTCAACAGCACCTTTCGCCGTCCATGTATAAGTATTATTATTCCCTTAACCAATACTAACTTCAACTGCAAAAAGGCATCGTATATTTCTTACCAGTTTTGGCATTTTTAGTCTTGAATTCACTGACACCCATATTTATCCCAATTCCCAAGTTGTTTTGTAAGTAAGTACACCAGAAAAAAGCTTCTATTGCCCCGCCACCGCCACGTCGTTGCATTCCGCCTTGCAGTATCCAAAAACTATCATATAATGTGTAAGAAGAAGTAAGTATATTATATCATTTTATGGAACTGCCGACAATCCCCGTAATATTTAGTTTCTTCAGCAAAGTAATGAGTATTTTGACACGGAAGTTGGTCCATCAACTTACTTACTTGTTCTTGTTGTCGCTGCTGCTGCTGCTGCATTTATTTTGCTGCTGGAGCTTTCAGCTTTAGAATCCTCCCTTCGTCTGTCGTTGATGCTGCTGGCTTTGAGAGCGGTTTTGTTGTTGTTGTTGTTGTTGACGATGATGATGATGATAGGATGGTGATACCTCCTCCTCCTTTTCATTTCTTTGACTTTTCTCCTCGCCTTTTCTTGCTCACCAAAAGTAATTTGGCATTGCTTGTTCTTCTTTCAACTTATTGCCTTCCTTTTGCTTTAATATTTTGCAAGGGTTTTCCTCCTTCTCTTTCTTTTTTCCTGCAGGGCAAATCCTATTTCGCAGAAATATTATAATTGTAAGTACGTAACATAACGTGTTGTACTTTTAATAGGAAGTTTAAAAGACCGTGCCCGATTCATCATCGTACATACATGGAAAGAGTCAACGTCGAAAAATAAATGTGGTTGGCCTGGCCTGACTATCTTTTTCTTCTCGGTCTCGGTCTCTGTCTCGCTCTGTCTATCCTCTTCTCCTTTCATAGCACAGTATTCGCATTCCGTAAAATTACATCCGGATCCGGACATATTATCGCTCACAGTAAATAAATGAGACAGATATTGTTCCTGTGTGGTGATGCTCTTGCTGTATGTATGTGTCGTCGTCCTTTTTCACTGAGTATGATGGTGATAATGATAATATTGTTATGATGATTGAAAGTCTGTCTCCTTCGTCCTTTCACCAATACTAAAATTCAATTAGATTAGAACTGTGAAAGAAACTGAAATTGTAACACTTTTGTGAAAAGATAATAATTCCCTAATACGATATGGAGGGAGAGGGTAAAGCAACTGCATGAGTTTTCATGTATATACTAGAGCTTAATTGCATCCCAATACTTAATGGCAGCAGCAGCAGCGATGTTATAATTAATGATGATGGTATTTAATGATTCGAGCTTTTTCGCTTGACAAGGAAAAGATTCATTCCAAAATCAGAAATTTACAGAGAACGGAAAGGAAGGGGGAAAATATATTCTTTAAAGTCCAACGCCGATAACATTTTTGCAGTAAACACTTCGTACTTAATACGGTCAGGTTGATCACCATTATCATTTCTAACAATAAGTTTCATTTTCTATCGCTTGCTTAATGCCACCCGACATGTAGCATTATAATATTGGTCGTTATTGTAACGGCAAAGAGCTTTTAGATTTTATCTTCTCTAATTCTGTAGAATCGCTATATGTATTCGCATTGTTTTCTGTAATTTGACACGGATATTTTGCAAATCCTTTTTTTTTGTTTAAAATGAAGCAAAATGGAGCAGCCGGAGCCCAACAAAAAATACTTAGCACAATAATACTACATATTATTACCTTTCTACCTTTTGGAAGTTTCCGGATAGTCAAACAGAAGAAGCAGATGAGTTCGTGTTCGTCATTCTTCATAATAGTTTACAAAAACAAAGTGAGTACTATTTCCTGCTTCTTATTTTCATGAATCGAATCGAACGGAAAGAAAGAGTGGGCCATACGATAGCCCCATCATTATCGCTCTTATTTTTTAACATCATCATCGCAGGATCCATGATCTGCATGTTTGTAATCTGGTTTTTTGCAAATGTTTTTGTAACCTTCTCTTCCTCTTCTTGTGTGTGAGGATGACAATTTTCTCGGGTAATTTGGAATCTGTAGAAAAACAAAACAATTTTCTCCAAATGCGTTGTTGCTATTCGAGTAAAATAATGGTTTAGAGAAATTCTATTCAAAACATACATGGGCAAGTATTTTTTATGATTTTGAGAATATTGTCCTTCATAATAAAATTGACCTTGCTTGGTCTTCCCTTTACAAATCCCAGTACATTCCACATTGTTAACGAAATTGACTTTTAAAGAAAAAATAGAAATTTTAATGATGGATTCATGGATTGCAAAAACGTTACTTTATAACAGGCAAAGATAGGCTCTTTTTCTGTTTGTTTTACTCTTGTTAAAATTCCTTTCAAATTAAGTCCAATAAATCCCTTTTATGTCGAATGAGCTGCTGCTCACCTTTCCTTCCTTTCATTTCCATCAAACTAAAATGTTTTAGAATAATATTGTATGAAAATATTATTTCGACGTTTGCTCGTCACACTTAAAAGGATAGAAAACTTTTATAAGCAGCAGCCTGTTTAAAAAACAAAAGTATTTTATTTTCCACTAATTAATTTATTTTGAACATTTTCCTTCCAATATAGAAGAAGAACCCTTTTTGTCTTTCCATCTTTATTGTAAGTGATGATGTTGTGAAAAAGTAGACGAGGTAGAAGAAAAGGTAGGAGAGAAAGAAGAATAAAGGCTTAGATTGAACGGATGATGTGCTGTGTGTTTGGGCTGAATTTATTTAACGATCCCATTAAAAATCTCGCCACAAAACTTATTCCAACAAATTAGAAACGGTTCAGTTCGGAGAAGCAAAGGAGCAGACAGAAGTATTATTTTTTTTCGTATTAGTATTAGTGATGATGAGGATGATGATAATGATGATAGAAATGGAGAATAAAAAGTATATAAAGTTGGTCGTTATAATTTAAATAATAATTTAATGTTTCGGGAGTTGACAATTCCTCTCAAAAAATCCTCTCCTCCTTCTATTAAATTGGATACGCTTCTGTTCTGTGGTGGTGTGGAGTAATAGTCTAAACTTTTCATCATCCGCTTTTGTCAACTCAACATAAGGTGGGTTTTAAGTTACTTCACTTCAGTATGGAAAAGTTGATTCTGGCGTGTGTTGTTTGAGAGGGAGAAAAGTAATTGGAGGAAATAATAGTTGGAGGGAGAAAGAAGAAGAAGAAAACGAAAGGAAAGAAACAAACGAGAACGAGAGAGTGGGAGAGAGAAAGGAATTGATATAAATAATATTTTGGTTTGTGTAATGCTCTTAAACCAGTTAAAATGATTGTGACGAAGATAATGATAATGGTTGCACTTTGATGTATTTGTGTGCGTGTGTCATTTAGTGAGTTAAACAATCCCCGTGTTTGCTCTTATCATTATCATTATTATATTAATATTGTTCAAGCAGCAACGAGAAGAAATGTATAATTTTAGTATAGAACAGTAGATTGACAATGATGATGATGATTTCGACCGAATGGAAACGGGGAGGGGTTAAGTCGAGCTGATGTGAGAATCGTGATTCGATGATGATTATAAAAGACTTAAAAACAAATCGGTTTTTATGGCAACAAAATGCAACCGAATATTGAATGATTGAATGATTGTGGCCATTGTGATAAAATATACCAGAAAGGAAATTTTCTTACATTCGAAATAAGATTTCTTCAGCATTATTTTTTTTATGATTTTAGATTTTTGCGCACGTAACATCTGTGAGTGTGTGTGTTTTCTATTAGTATGGAATCTGGTTGGAAGATTTCGTTTGTTGTTTTCCCTCTTGAAATCCCATTTTGGGGTTTGATGTGATGGACATGTATGTATATATGTTTGTTGTTATACCTGAACAGTATTTTAGCTCACTTGGTAAGTTGGGACCTGGGATTTGATTACATTGTGTAGGCTCGTCAATCCAAACTGTGATTTCACCTACCTATACAGATTTCAACCGTTTGTGTTTCGTGTATCGATTATTTTTTGATTTGCTGTTGCAAATAGTCCATCTTCGTAGAATTGCGTTGTTTAACCAAAAATAAGTTTTGCTAAATTTAACTCTGAAATTTCTTCGAGTATTATTGAAGGGTATTTATTTGCTAAAAGTTATTTTTTGGTTTAGAAACAGAATTATCCATTTTTGTTTACCTTCCTCCTCATCATAATGTTTTCCCCTCAACTCCACCAAAAAGATTACGATTGGAATGGAAAATGAAAAAGAAGAAGAGAAGAGAAAGCTTGTTTTTTTCACCCTCGGAAGTTCTCAAAAAAATATTATGATATCGCTTGTACCCAATCCATTTTTTATTATTTACCTGTGGTTTAATAAAAGCAGAAGAGAAGGTAGCTGAATGAAATGAGTGGGCTTCTCTCTGTCTCTTTCTTTACCATAAGTCCAGAGGGAGAGAGAGAGCTCGCGAAAAGAAAAGGGAACAGTGAAGAATTGTAAGAGGAAGAAGATGAAGGAAAACTCTCTGCTTTCTTTAGATCGTCGTGGGTGGATTGTTAGCTTAAATGATTAGGGAAAATATGGAATGTAATGGAATATAACGTATTAGAGGAAAGAAGGCGTATTGAGTGGGAAATTTTTCTCTTTTTCTCTTTTAATATCAGTTTTTGTTATGGTTTTTTATTATGTTGTGGTTGATTTCACAGTTCTTCTACAGCTGCTGCTGTTTACAACAAAGCAGGAAGGAATTGCAACGGCTCTATACGAATATCCTTAACATAAAAGCAGGATGAATCCTGAATTTTCAACAAGTGGAAAAAAATCCAGAAAGTGGAAGAAAAAAGCTTTCATGTTTTTGTAGAGAGTGAGAGGGAACGAGAGGAAAAGGGAAAAGTGTTTTTACTTCTTTTTTTTGGGATCATCTCGTGTGTCACATTCACATCACCGCCAAAACGTAAACACATTTTAAGAAGATAATTTCAAACATTATTAAGCTTGAAACGAACGCCCATCTATGCTTGCAGAAGAGAGATCCCATTTTGGAATCTAATACAAAGGAGGAGAAGTAGGGGAAATATTATTGTTTTGGAATAGTGGACTTTTTCTCAACCATACGGTGCGGCGATTTTGTCACTTTCTAGAGAGAGAGAAACAAAAAAACTTTTTTCTTTAATTTTTATTTTTTGGCTCTCCGTACCTGATCCCGCTGTTGTTGCTGCTGCTGCTGCTCTTTCTCCTTCATTGTAGTTTCTACTGCAAAAAAAAGGTTTGTCCAAGCAACTGTCTATTCCAAAAATTGCTGTAATAATTCCTGCAAAAATTACAATACTAACACAAAAATGCTGAACTCTCACTCTCTCGGCTATTATGAAATTCTTTGCTGTTTTGCTTTGCTCTTGTTTTCTACTTTGCCACTGCACTGCTGCCACTGCCATATCCCATCACATCGTCCTGGTCTCCTTCTGAACGTTTTTTTCGTTGTTTCTTTTCTTGTCAAGTTAAAAAGTCACAAAAATTGAGTTTGAGCGAGCAAGCAAATGCGAATGGAGCTGCAGCAAAACTAAAAAGAATGAGAGAGAGAGATGAAAGGAAGAAGCCAAGACAGAAGCAGGATCAGTCGATTCCCGTCTCCTCATCGCATCGGTTTGGAGCTCGTCATCATTTCCCTTCTTCTTCTTCTTCTGTTTCATGTTGAGAATCTCCACGTGTGTCTTGCCATTTTTCTCCTCTCCTTCTTCTTCAAAACTGATTTTTGATATATAATAGTATAATGGGCAAGCAAAAGCAATAGGGAACTGAAACATCAGCAGAAGCACTATTATTGGCAGCAAAAGCCCAAAGTGCAAAAGGAAGGAAGAATGAGGCGAAAAAGTTGGAGCAGTCTCTTCTTCTTCTTCTGTTGTTCCTCTCCTCCAATTTGTTCTTCTACTTCATCATTATCGTCGTATTATTGGTATGTAGTAGTATAAAAATATGTATTGGTTTTCCATCAACTTCTTCACCGTCATCATCATCAACATCATCATTCCCCGTTTTCATCTACTATAAAGCTTTGGTTGTTTCTTCTTCTCTTTGTGCAGTTGACATGTTGACGGTGGCAGTGACGGTGGTGGTGGTAGTGTTGCGTTCTGCTCCAACCATCCACTCTCCTCTCCTCCAATAATAATAATCATAATAAAAATAATAATAATATTCCTTTGCCAAAGAAGTAAGTCAGTTACATACATCAGCCAAACATCATCAGCAGCAGTAACAACAGCAGCTTTGCGTGAACTGAACATCATCAACTACGCCATAAAATTCTTCTGCTGCTTTTCAGTCCACCTGCCGTTTATCAAATTCGAAAGAAGAAGAAACAAGCAGCAGCAGCAGCAACCAATAACCCAAGACCTGACAGAGACCCATCCATAATAAAACCAAAGAAAAAAATACTTTTTATGTATTTTTCTCAGAAGAAAAAATTATTTCTCTTTAAAACACAACACACTTGACTTTTGTTAACAGTTATGGTAGTAACAACAATGGTAGTAATACACATAAAGCACATGAAGAAGCTGCTTCCTTTTTTTCTAGTTTCTGTTTCTACTTCTCAAGATCCTTTAAATTTTCCTTCTCCATTTCTTTTTTTCTCTTGTGATAATAAATTTGCGCTAGTGTTTTGACTGGTGACGAACTGGAAACAATTTGCAATTTTGTAGTTTACATCTTCCGACATCATCAATCATCTAAAGTAATTGTTTTAGGAGAACTGTGCGTAAAACAGCGGCGGCAGTAGTAGTTTCTGATGTGGTGCTTTTTAGCCGTGAATTAATACCTAGGATGACGTGTAGGAACAAATTAAATGTCGCAAGTAATTAATTCATTTAGTAGTCATTCAGGTACTTCTATTACTCCTCATAATTTGGTAATTATTTTTATTGACCAAGTTTATTGCAATCGTAAAATAAATATTTCTTGAAACAAAAAAACGTAGTGGACGTGGAACGAATAAAAACAAGAGACAAATTAAATTAATTTTAAGTATAAGTTGCTGCGGCTGTTGTGGCAATCGCGGTGCTAAAAACAACCAAAAAAGTGGTGCTAAAAACGTACTAAATCAACAAGAAAAAAGTAAGCAAGAAGTTCAAGCATTATTGTTACATAACTTTGGTGGTAGTTTAAATAGAACTGCTCCCATTAAGATTAAACTTTTACAGAATGCACCTAATTCCTCCATACTACCGGAAAACGAGAAAAAACTGCTCTTCGTCGTTTCTGTTGTTGTGAAAGGACGAAAACACAAAAGTAAGGCAAACTATTTCATTTTATTTTTATTTAAAGTACAGAATTCCATTGTAGCAACAGGAATCCCTTTCCATAACAAAATATCAACCGAAAAATGTAGTAATAAAGGATGATCATAATAATAATGATAAGGTTATGATGACGATGCCATTAAAAATTAAATAAATTTAGGTTAATTTTTGTGTGTTTTTGCATCCGCTACTGCAAGTTCTCATATATCTAAACATTAATGCTGATGATAGGGCAACAAAAGACAATATTTTTTCTGTAATTTGATATCTTCAAAGATAACTGATTCTCTAAACTTCTTTCAAATAGCTTCATACAACAAACAATTTAAGTTTCTGCAGAAATGTATGTAGTCGTAGGTAGGTAGTATATAATATAATGTATTATTATACCTTTCATGGAACAAGGAAAGTGAATTAATTTGAACTCTTCTTGAGTCGAAAACGAAAGTCCTTTTAAAGTTCAAATAGTTCTTCAAACAGTGTGTTGACAGGTGCAAAGGAATAATATGAGTAAATATAAAAAAGTAAATGATTTCAGGACTTTTTTAATGCTCTTTAAAGCTCGACTTGACTTTATAACAGTCCACCTGGAAAAATAGTAGTGGTAAAGCGAGCTTCTAGTAGCAAGCATTTGTATTAATATTTGTTCTTGAGAAAAACGGCAGAAAATCAACTTTTTTTATTTCATGCTCGCAAACATCCTTCAGAAAAATGTCAGATGGAAATTGGATCCGAACTTCGAACTCGTAGCTTCAGCTTTTTAGCTTTGCAGCACACTCTCACACATACACACCCAAAAATAAAATAAAGTACGTAGTAAACGATTTTATGAACAGATTCACGTCAAACTCATTTTCCCAGTCACAAATTTAGTGCTAAATTGGTTAAAGAAGTTTAAACTACGGACAGCCGAATGAATCCTATTACATTTCTGTTAAAGAGCTATTTGTCAATGCCAAACTACAATTAACATTTCAATCCCGTTCAAGGTTCTTTTGTAACAGCAACAACAGCAGAAGCACTTTTACTATTTACAAATTCTATTCCCCTTTACTTACTCCAAGTAGATTCAATTAATTTTTTACTCTGCTTTATAAAAAATGAAATTTTTTGGCAACCATTTTAATTACTACTGGAACTGGGTAAAGAGAGAGAGATCTCAAAGTTGTGTGCATATTAAAATGGCTTTTCTCTGTTCGGAAGGGAAGGAAAGGTGTTGAGTTGAGCGAGATTTGCCCATGAAATGTTGATGATGATGATGAGTTGAGGAAGATGTACACATGCCACACAATGCAATGAGTTGATTGGCATTTACTACAGAGAATGAAATGTCAGTAGGTCATTTTCCCAAAACGTTTAGCAGATATATAATATTGTTATTACCAAGAGATGATTAGGACGATGATGATGATAATGGCGACGTGGAGGTGAGGTGAGGCGATGTGGAAGTGGAAAGTGGAAGGGAAAATGTATGAATGAACAAGTGAATGAGTAACGGGAAAGTAAAATAATTGCACATCACATCTTCCCTAGCTGGAACTGGATGAATAGATCTTTTTCATCATCATAAAATATTTGTAATGAATACTACGGATGAGACTTAATTATGTGTTTGCTTCTGTGTATAATGTTTATTATGTAGTATATGTCCCAAAGTTTTTGTTGCAAACCAAGAAAAAACACGGAACAGCAGCGTCTTTAAAACCTCCGTTACTATTACGCATAATATATTCTATTATAATTGCATATTTCTCGTTGAATTATTAATTATGTTCAGACTGTTTTTGGTTCTTTGGAAGAAAAAATCTTTATACGCAAGCACTCCATAACATTCTTAGGCAGATTTATCATTTTTTTAAATGTCCAGTTCCAAGACATACAAACTAACAATTTTGCAGTTTGATCATTCTAATCGTAAGAATTGCTTTCTGCCGATCCTTTTGAAAATGTGGAGAAGAAATCTTGAAATTCACTTAAATTGAGGACTGGACAAACAAACGTTTGGATTAAATTTTGAGAAAAAGATGAAACGAGTCTGTTTCAGACGGACATATTTTTCTGTTGAGCATGTAACAAAACCGATTTAGTATAATTTTTCGATAATGCAATACAACCATATGCAAAGCAGTGCAAAACTAAAATACATAATAATATTATTGTTGCATCTACATGGAAAGGATTTTCTATTTTCTGGACATGTTATGTTCTTTATTTCCAGATTTATGGAAATGGGAAGCGAATTTGCTGGAAGTGGAAACCCTTCTTTTTAGTTTTTACTGTTTGTCTCTGTGT
>JAHZNJ010002489.1:0-20129 GCA_027744475.1 Lepidocyrtus cf. sotoi NNG-2020
TCTTGCATACTACGTAGTAGACAAAGTTACCAAAGGTCTGGGATGGGAAATCCATTTCACTAATTGAAAGTTTGTCAAGAAAAGTAATTTGTAGCAACTTAGAGGAACGTGCTTCCTTCCTACACCACCACCATCACACATATATGTATGGTAATGAACGCACGCCCACGCGCTTTTAAATGCTTACTTATGTATGATCATAGTTCGAAAAGTTATACTACTTCATCATTTTGTAAAATTAAATAAGAAATAAGGATCACACAGTCCATAATTCCTTGCCCATAGGCAAAAAGCCGTTAAATTCCAAAGGCGAGTTAAGTTCTACAACTTTCCTTGTAATATTTATTCCTTCCCGCAAAACGTTTTAAGGGATGAGGATTATGAAGCTAAAAAGTTGTTTATCTCCTCAGATATATTACGTAGCGGAAGGAGATAATATACATTTCCAAAGAAAACCCTGCTCTTGCCCTGATTCTTTCTGAAAATAGTTTTTTCTTTCCAATAATCATTGAATGAAACAGCCAAGTTACAATTTTGTCTAAAGGTTGAACTTACTATTTTATAATCTTCGCATCGGTCTACAATATTTATTTAGTTTAAATTATATAAATTATTTCACAAATAGGTCTCTGTGTGCCAAGGTGCCGGTTATTGAAAGCGTAGACCAAGAAAGTATTTTATTTTATAGGTAAATATAGCTTTCATTAATACCTTGTTATTGCAACATCCTGTAATGATGAATAAGGTAGTCAAGAGTCTCTTCAGTTATAGATGGTTCTATTTTAAGTTTGTTTTCGGAGTGGAGCAATAAGAAAGCAAGCTAATACCTACCTACTTTACGTGGAACACACGGAATACTGACTTTAATTAAACTAATTGACGTTTTTCATATGATACGGAATAGAACAGAGGCAGCATAGTCTGGTATGATAATGGTAGCTTGCCAAACCAAGCCAGGTAGAAGTAGAAAGCAGTAATATAACTTGGTTTTCGTGGTTTGGTTTGATGCAAGTAGTAAAAGTAAATGCGTTTCATATGAAAAACGTCAAAGAGGCAGCATAGTGTGGTATGATAATGGTAGCTTGCCAAACCAAGCCAGGTAGAAGTAGAAAGCAGTAATATAACTTGGTTTTCGTGGTTTGGTTTGATGCAAGTAGTAAAAGTAAATGCGTTTCATATGAACAAATTCTTTACTTAATTCATTGCCTCTCAACTCAACTCAACTCTTCTCTTTCTTACACAAACATTTTCTATGTCTTAGCATTAATTTCCATTTCCCCTTGGAAGTTTCCAGTTTTCCAGAACTCATCGATGCTCATTTCAATTTGTTCGTGGTAATCTTTTCATTAACAAAGAATGCCCCAAGCAATATGCTATGCGTATGAATTTTAAAAGAAAAGAAAGGAAAAAACGGTAGCACGTGTAAGTCCTTTTAAAAAGAAAATTAATGCCTTAAGGCAAGGTAAAAATTTTAATACGAAGAAGGCTTAATAGTAAAATAAAGCAAAAGATCGTAATATATATTGAGGTGGATGAAGAAGAACGCTACTTTATCTTAAAGAGTAGTAATTCTACAAAGTTAAAAGTAATAAATTTTGATTACCTGAAAAATTCTAGTTAATCCAAGATGGTAATAATAGCTCCGTTTTTGCTAAAGAAGATGTAAAGCCTATCTTCAAAGCCTTGGTACTTTGTTAAAGAAGAAAGGTAATAATTTGCCTGGAGAAAGTTTTTTTCTAGCAAAGAACCTGTTTTTATGTTGTTATTTTCAACTCAGCTATTGTTACTTTCACAAAGGGAAGTAGGGCGAGCTTCCTTTGTCGTATGTAAGTTCCCAGAAGAAGTAAACACCGATCATCCAAAACCCTTTCGAAATTAAAGTGAAATTAAGAGTTTCCATTCAATCAGTCAGTCGTTCTCAATCTAAACTTGAAAAGGGAAAAATTTCTATTGAGTGATGTGCACGTATGTCCATAAACGCACGTGTATAAATACACTGTCACTTAGAAAGTTTGTGTTCCTACAATAAATGTGTTTAAGAAACTATTACACGTTTTTCATTTAAACTTTCACTTCTTCTAGTAAACAATTTTAACGTAATTTAATTCTTAATTTAAAGTTTGCTTGTTAATTTGATAATATTTACGAAAAAGGTACTTCTAAAACTGTTTAGGATTTTAAAAAACGATTTGTGATGATTATGATGAACGTAAGTATCTTTTTACAATGACGTGATATGCCAATTTGTCTGTACGCAGCAAGTTGCGTTGTCTCTATTCACTTCAGCTCAAAGATGCCATGAAAAAGAAAGCCGGATTAAAAACAACAAATTTATATCGGAAGAGCGTGCTTTGTTGAAGTAGTTGTTGTAAGTATGAGTGACGATGGTGGAATGAAACCGGAGTGAAAGGAGAAAACCAAGAGAGAACGATTCTTTCTTTCTGTCCATACGTTTCACCTGTCGCTCGTTCCTTCATTTCGTTACTTGGTGTTTATGTTGTGGCGCTGGTGATAGAGCAGCAGAGTTACAAAGGCAGGCTAAAAAAGGAATTTTACACGGCATGACGCTCACAGGATTTTTGCTTCTCGCAGCAGCGATTTCCCATATGAAGAGAAAGTCGTTTCAAAAGAATACTTTGTGTCGTAGCGTATCCTCCTCCCCCTCCATCGCACATCGCATCACCTCTTTAGAAGCTGCTGGCTGTGAGCGAGCGTCGTGTTGAGTGAGCTTCCATAATAATGATATGTAGAGAAAAGCGCTTCATAAAATAGCGTACTTATTCCATCATATAGAAGCAAACATAACATATTTCTAGGTGTCGTTGTCTGATAAAGCTGTGAGTACACAGTCGACAGAAAAAAACATCGCGTATGACTGGAGAGAAAAGAAGCTTTCCTTTCTCTGATTCTGATTTACTTATTTACACCAGCTGGCTGGTTTTTAGAGAGGAGAAGAAAAAATTGAGAAAGCAAAGGAGTGCTAATTTGAAATGTGATTTACGGTTGATTGCTGGAGGCTTTTATGTTTTGCTTTTGAACATTTCCATTTTTACGTAGGTAGGTATTTTCTTTTCCTTTTTGCTCAAATCATCGCCTCTCTTCTTCTCGATCCTTTTTGACTTTGTTGGTGTCAACTCAATGACATGATAAAAGCATTTTAATCTAATGCTCTTGCTGTTCATATGTATTATTTTTTTGAATTGAATGAATGAGAAAAGCATCAGAAGCAGAGCGGATCAAAAATATAATCATAATAATATGGCAGCACTCCAACGGTTGCCTGCTGCTTATATAATAATGTTCTTTATTATTTCAATATTTACAACAGCAGAATAAATTTTGAGTGTAAATAAGCTCGCCAAAACCAAAAATAATTCCTTATGATTTTTTTCGACGAAAACAAAATAATTGTTGCTGTTGTTGAAAGTCCCAATGAACTAGTGAAACGAAAATTAATCGGGTTGACGTTTTTCATATTATTCTGATGAGAAAAAATGCGGCGCTCTTTTATCATTAAAACAGCAAATAATGATCGATTTTTTGTAAGTTTTAATTTTTCATCATCTCTTTATTCTCTGTTAGTAATAGTTATTTGATCAACCATAAAAGAAAAATCATTATATATAAATACATAGTACAATATTCTATGAAAGTATTTAAAGCAATACACAAGTAAATAATATAATGATAATATAGTTTAATTATGAAAAACACAATACATTCTTCACTTCTTGTTCTTACTGGACCACCTACTTTGAAAAATCTACATTTAAGTTTAATTCTACACATTGAGAAATTATGATGAGCTTTAATTATGGTTAAATCAGACTTGATACAAAAAACTGAAACAAAAGTTACAAAATGCAATTTTGCAATGATGTACATACATAAACGCATAAAGTTTCTGGAAAGTTAAATTAGTGCTAAAAATTACTTCTTTACAGTTTAAACTTACTTCTTTTCTTTCTAATAGTGCAGTTCAGTGCATTTATTATCATTCTCTATCAGAAAAGGTAGTTCAGTAAATTTATCATTCTGTTATATATTATTATTATCATTATTACTGTACTACATAATAATATTATAATGTTCTTTCAACTAATCTTCATCACTTCTTTGCTATATTTTTAAGGTTATGATCTGATGCAGATGCTAAAACGCAACACAGGTACAAGGAGATTAGTAGTTTCTGGTGATAGAAACCATAATTAAATTAAATTACATTTACATTACATAAATGCTCTAACAATCATCATCAGTGCTTTAAATTTTAATACATTTTGCCATTTTTAAATATATACTTTCTTCCAGAATAGTTATTTTTTCGAGTCAGACAGCGAATACAGTTATACGAACGATTGAAAATACGAAAAATAACATTAGTTACATAATATTTATTATATTTTAGTAAAACTTGACTGCATCACATTGATACCTCTGTTTGTAGCATTGTCACCACATAATATTTTATAACATTATCATCTTACGCAATAAGACATATATTTTTAAATAGGACTTTGTGGACACTATAAATGTATTTTATTATTCACCACCATTTAAATGCATAATAATAATGCTTTGTTTTTTCGGAATATTTTAATTAAGTTTTGCATAATTTGGTGGAGCACAAACTTGCCGAATGTACTTCAGGATTAATATAGGCAAACACGACATGAGAGTGATTACACCAACTTTCCACATGAAACTGAATGAGAGGATGAAATCAGAATCTGAAAAATAACAAATTAATAAGATAGGAATTAAATGTTTTAAATGTTTTCACAATTGCTAATTGACTTTGATTGAACTAAAGTACGAATAATTGTCTTACCAAAGTAATTCCGGAAAACTATTAGGGAAGCTACGTAGATGAGGAACGAGATCACTTCCGCCACAATCATTAATTTATGCATATTTCTAATGGTAAGGGCCACCATAATTAATTCCGTGAATATCAACGCTGTGAAGCTGATGGATACAATGTGGATGAATTCATCACGGAACAGAATTAGAGCTCCATACATTAGTATTCCACCTAATCATGACAAGTTGAATTAGTTACTTTTAAGTAAATAAAACTGATTGGAATAATAAAATGTTTTTAATTTTACCTTGGTAGACACTGATCATAACCCAGAGAAAGAAAGTTTTTAAAGTTAGCGACCGTCCTCTTCCCAGTTCTGCATAAAGTTCTGGCAGCCGAAGCAGGTCTTCTTCTTTTACATCTTTGTCTAGTACCAATGCAAATACCGGCAGCATCGTATAAACCGTGGCGTACCTTTTTTGTTCAATTAATTTAGAAATTACTGTAAACCCACGGAATACTTAATATCAGTAATAATTATTTTTTAATGAATCTATAAAACAAAGTTCAAAGCAACAATAAGAAATATTAAAAGGTTATTACACCAGCTTGGTCGTTAATCCTGCTACTGTTTAGGCAAAAACAAACACCAATAGAAAAGGTTTCACAGTAAACTTACCTCCAAAGACTCTCCTTTTATTACCATCGCGGTATCAGATTTCTTTCTGAAATTATTAAGCTCAGTGAATGCTTGAGTCCTGTCGTTAATTTCCTTGAATGTGTACACTTCCTGTTGAGTGGAGACTAGTTTGGAACTCTTTGCAATGCAGGTGGCAGTTTCAAGTTTATCTCCAGTAAGCATCCAACTAGTAAAATTTATTAAGCATTTTTAAAACACACACTTTTAATTGCTTTTTTGACAAAGAAGGAGAGAGCTAAGCAAGTCTTACATTTTAATTCCAGCATTCCTCAAAGTTTCAAGTGTCACTTTAACATTCAACTGAAGGGTATCTTCTACTCCGGTGACGCACAAAAGATCCATATTGTTCTCAATAGTACACATGGTTTTATATACTTGCTGAGCCCTATCCGTCTTGCTACTTTTCGCCGCGTTATACTTTTTCTCGAAATCATCATATTCCTGTTGAGTCATTATCTTCTTTGCAACGACCAAAGTACGGAGACCTTCTCTTGCCATATTTCCACATGCCTCATCCAACCAGTCATTGTACCGTACAATGTTCTTCATAACACCGTCTGCTCCCTTAACATAAAATGTGACTTCTTCCGTTTCCTTATGCTAAAATCATAAAAAAACACTTCAAATTAAGAATCAACAAACATATTTTATTTCATGAAGGTGCTCAATGCAGAAAAGCCATAGACTTATATATACCTTGACAATAATACCCATTCGCTTTGCTTCGGAAGTGAAGGGGAATACTTGGAGAATTTGATATTCGAGAGAAACACCACTGCTGTATGATCTCAACATCATAGATTGTTGATCCCTTCTAACTAAAGACAAGCCAACATCCTTAGCATACTTTACAAGAGCGATCTACAACCAAAATTAATTTTACAGGTTGAAATGGAAAATATTTTCAAATTAAACAAATTCACTTTAGGCGAAATCACATTATCTACGTTTCTAAAGTCAATTTTTACAAACCTCGTCTGGACTAGATGCCTGGTAAGTTGCTTCTCGTTCAGCTCCTCCATAATCGCTTTCTTCGTCAGCATTCTCTGAAGCGTCGTAAACTGGTGTGACATTGTGGCATATTCCAAGTGCTTTGATGGCTTCTGTGACCTTTCCGATTTCTGTTATTCTATTAGCAGGAGCACCACCGTGACGATCTGGTCGAAGTCCTTGCTTCAGACGTTCTCTGATATCATCAGGGGAGTCGGCCGAGCTTGTTGCCAACACTAGTTTCTTAAAAATCATTTCATTCTGAGTAAGAGTCCCTGTTTTGTCGGTAAGCAGATAGGAAATCCGTCCCAGGTCTTCTGGAATCGTTGTTGACCTGAATTAATTAAAACACAAAAATTAATAATCTCATTCCATCAAATTATTAATGAAAGTCATTAAAACTGAAGTTTTTAATTAGGTACACTCTACCTTGCAACTGTTCCTGGAGCTGATTTATCTTGCTGAATCGTATAAGCATAGAATGATTTTGCCATGTCCATATTTACACGCAAACTGATTGGGATAATGTATGAAAAGAGAAGCACGAATCGGAACCAGTAACGTGGCCATGGCCCTTCAAATCCCTTCAGGCAAATCATTACAAATGCTAGCGCAATGACAGCAACAAAGAGGATCTATACGAAGAATAAATGTAGCAAACGTTATTAGCTTTAGCAACAATTTTTAAGTAAAAAAAGAATATAATATTAGATGATGATGTCTTACCTTTGTCAGATTGTTTATTTCTAAGTCGATCAACCCTGTCTTGCTCCGGGGGGCCGAATTATTCATTACACTCCTTGTCTCTCTTCCAGTATACACGACAAGGCCAACTGCGTTTCCTGCAGCAAGTACTGTGTTTGCCCACATTGTATTCTCTACATTTATACCTATTTCCTCTGTTTGAGTTTCCTCTTCAGTTATGGTTTTCTAAAATGAGAAACAATCAAAGTTATTGAAAGTCCCTGTTTATCAGATACTACATTAATAACAGTTAGAAAGTTAGAAACTCAACGCACCTTTGTCAAAGTTCCTATAAAAGCATGGATGTCCATCTGGGGCTTTTCAGCAAAAACCAAAAACTTGTGGCTATCATTAAACAATTCAGCATCACTTTCATACTCCTGCAGAATGGGAACCCTCAATTTCCAATCAGTTTCTCCATCTAGTTGATCAGTTCTGATGAAGCATCTTCCTCCTTTGTCACTCGTTCGAAGTAGAACCATATCTGCAGGGATCCGTTGGTCTTTCTCTACGAGGATCATATCGCCAACCTTAATGCTCGAACTAGGAATGTATGTAGTTTGCCCCCTTCCGATTTTAGTGTATTTTTGGGAGTTTATTTCCTTGTCTCTCCTACGCCGTCGTAAGTCATCGATGGCCTCACGAATCAGCGTAACAGTCAAAACGAAAATTAATGGACCTATTTGATTAATTAATTATAATTATTAATAATCTAACATCATGTAAACTTATTTACTTTATTCGTATGAGATTACAATTACACTTACCCCAATAAGTATACCAATAGCCTATCTGAATTTCAGGGAAAAACTGGCTGCATGCCATTACAAGGAAGTACAAATTCAGGAAGAATTTGAACTGTTGGAAGAGGACGTAAGGGATGAAGGTTATAATATTATACTTTTGGTTTTTGATCACATTTGGAGGGAATTTCCCACTCATGGGCTGTCCTATGGTTATTTCTCTGTCACATAGCTCTTTATTGCCGAAGCATAATTTAAAAAACCAGAAACAACAGCTATAAAAACAAGAGAAAAGTGAATAATTAAACCTCTGAACTATATTTCAAATAGTTAAAAAAAATTGAATCAATTTTGGGCTTGTTTTCAACTCATACCAGCAGCTGCATCGCAGGATTTGACCTAGTGCTCGGAGACATCCATTTGATTTTCTGGAATCATCCGCTGGACTCATAACGTTATATGGAGAACTCGCTCTGCGATTTTCTGGAGGCGCCCTTGAGGCGTCCGTAACGTCGTCTACGCTCATAGCCATGTTGACACTGCAATAGTTGGGATTGTCGACGGAGCTTATTCTATTTGTGTCTCTGTCTGAAGAGCGTCTTAGCATTTTTTTCGATGTATCGGAGGAATTCGCTGGTTGGCTCCAACTATCTCCGTCTACCAAACTACCTCCTCCACCTTGCAGCTCCTCCTCTCTTGATCTTCTTCTATATTTGGGATAGTGGTTTTGATTGGAATCGGATGAGATTATATTATTACCGTTAGCCCGTTCCGGGAAGTAATTATTGCCAGCGGAGGTGGCCTGGCGGCGGTATCCATTTGCTAATAGACGATGGTTCTCGTTAAATGAGTCTTCTTCTGTTGCAACTAACTCGTAACTGTTAAGTTCTGGAGAGAAGGCACCTTTTCCAGCACTACTTAGCCGTCTCCACATTAAAAGGGCTGAAAGGGAATCGCTAATCCCACACTAACACGGGTATTAGAATTGTATATTCTAATCGATTTTGTACGAGGACGAGGTGATAATGATGTGTTTGTCATCTGTCTGCAATAAATGAGTCATATAACTATGAAATTAATTGGTCGACAATAACGTGTGGAATTCAGCGTATAAATATTGCGCACCTACATCATACCTATCTATTATCAATATCATTGATAGTGTTTTCACTGAAAGCTAACTGCAAAATTGACGTTGCAGTCATATACTACCTCACCTGTGTTTAGATAGCAATGATAATGAATGACAAATGATAAAAAACTCGCGTTATGTACACTTTTGCATTAATGAGTGAAATCGTTCATTTAATATTGTATTAATCGCAATTTTTATTCCTCTCTTGGGTGAACTTTGAGTTTGTTATCTGTTTCAAAAGATTCGAATGTCATAGTCAGTGCAAAATCATGCTTGTTTATATTTAAGAGTTTAATCTAATTTGCAAGTATAATTAGATAATAATTTGGAATGCAATTTCCTGCCACATACTAGTTTTATGGCGATCATTCCAAAAATAAAATAGTGTTTTATGAGACAGTTACATTACAGGCTAGCTGCAGCACAATAATACTATCTAAACTAAAACCAACGTAAGTATGCATTCAAACAATGCTAAACATTAATACAATCATAATTTATTCGCATCTAAGAAAGGTTATGCGTCATACTCAAATTAAGCTAATTTAGTTAATTGTAAACCATCGACATTATTGCTTGCTTGTATGTCTTTAAAAAGTTTTCTTTTTAATTTCACTACTCATGAAACACGGTTCAGCATGGTTCAACGAGTGTTCAGTGCGCAGTGCAGTGTAATCACATTCACGACTCACGACAAGAGACTTTTGCTTTCACAATGAAAAAAATTAATAAGTAAAAATACCAATCATGAATTCAATTATGTATTCAAATCCAAGTTTGTGAAAGTGTTTTTAAGTGGACAAAAGAATATCCAGGAAGGCTTACAAATTTGTAAAAAAAAACCTCATTTAAATGAAAAATTTGAACTGTAAATGTGAACTGAAACTGCCTTAAATGTAAAAAACAAACATTAAATCTAAATCTGAAGTACACAAATTGCTCTAAACAAAATACTCACCGATTGGGAATTTAGAAAGCACTTCAAGAAGGTAGGCAAATCAGTAAAAAATCTATTCACGTGTCTTTGTTTTATCAGATGATTCTTAAAATTAAAATTGAATCAGTTATTATTGTATTTTTAGTTTAGTACTTGTACACGCACACGACACGAGACACGAGCTAACGTCTCATAAGTATATTTTATTTACATAAAACATAAAAGTGTTTTAACGTTTAAAAATCAAATGCACGCAAGTTTTTTCATTGTGGTGAACTGCATTTTTTTATTTGAGTAATTTTGCTTGAGGTTGATCGATAAAATAAAAACGGTTTACACGGTTGACGATGTTTTGTTTTCCGAAAATTGAGTTGAATTTTTAATGGCAATTTTAGTGGTACATATTTTGTTACTTCTGCTGAAGATAAAGTGAAGCTGTGAAAGATTTTTTATTGGAATTTTATGGATTCTCTGTTATTCTTTCTTTCCTGTTTCAAACCAAAATCAAACCATACAATGTAGTCCGTCACATATAAACAGTCACCTTTGAAGGTTCATTCTTTCAAACTTTTCAACTTCACTCGAGACTAACCTCCGTCTTCCCTCATTTACGTAATGTACATTTTCGTGAACATTTTCTTTTTCACCATTTTATATTTTACACACATATTTGCTTACATTACATTATCAAGTGCAGGTGCAGATCTCTCTTCTCTTAACCTAGTGCTAGTGCTACGTAGTTTTCTTAAACCCTCTTCAAAATACGGTTGCTGTTTTGCTCACATTTTGCAATAATAAATTTCATATTTCAGAAAGTCACAAGAAGACTTTTATAATTTTTGTAAGACAAAACGAAGAGAAGTAATATTACTTATTACTTAAACGAATCTAATTTAAGAAAAGATTCTTATTCTCTGTATATAATGGGAATATGATTTTGATGACGAAGAAAACTGCTCACAATTAATGAGAATGTGAATACCATACATCCTGCCTGACAGAGAAACAGCAGCAGCAGTAGTAAGGAGAAGTCCTTAACTATAACAGTCAGAGTCAGTCCTATAATGAATTTTCTGTTAAAAGAGCAACTGTGAGCAAACCTACTCACTCACCACGAACGAAACGAATCACCATGATAATCTTTTACACAAAAGCCACATGCAGAGCACAAGCACAGGCACAAGAGAATCCGTTGCGTATTTTGCAAATAAGAATCCGTTCATATACAGGGTTGGTTGGTTGCTGCTGGTAGGTATTCAGTCATTCATTGTAAAGCAAATGTGTGTAGATCACTTTCAGCGTAAATATTTTTGTGTTTTATGCTGCAGAGGAGAGTGTAGCAAAAGCTTCGACTTGAGTTCTACTCTTCTTTTCGTAAAAAAATGAGTGCGATTACGAATGGGGTTTGTGGTCGTTGAGTGGAAGGAAAGGGTAATCCTCAAACTAAACTCAAAGTCATGAAATAAAATGATGATATATGGTGGAACTGTGAGGAACTGTTAAATCTGGTAAAATATATGCTAACTATAATTGAAGTTAAAAAATACTTTAAATACTAAAATATTGGAAAGCTTATGCCATGCCTATGTATTCATGATAATAACTTCTTGTCAACAACTCATCGTCATTTATCATTTTTTCCATGAATTAAATTAAACTACCTATAGATAAACGTACTGCAAAATATGGAGAAATGCTCAATAATAGAATGAACCTATGCTATGGAACGGAACGAATCGATCGATTCATGCTTTTGTTGCTGCTATTTATATAGAAATGTTTTATTCATGTGGATGTATTTTACGAAAAAAGTATAGTCAGTATTAATTTAAATGGGAATAGAAAAAGGGAGGTTAAAATATTTGCTGAGGAGTGAGGAATGAAGAATGAGTTGAGTCGGCAGTTTATTAAGCCTACCTTTGGTAGGCAGGCGAATTACAGCAGCAGACAAAATAAATATTATGCGGAACAAAGAAACGTAGAGAATATTAATAAAAGGAGAAGAGAAGCAAAGCAAAGTAAGTACAATAATATGGAGTACATAAAGGGTTAACTTTGCATTTGCATGCAAAATATTCGCAACACATTTCTTTGTTTGTAACTTTAATGCAGCTCATGCATTATAAATTACTTGGATTTCCATTCTGCGACACAATGTATAGAGGAGTTGTTGTAGAGGCGAGGAAGGGAGTTTACAGATTTGCAAAATGATAGATCAACAACAGCAGCATCAATCAAGCAAAACATAACTTACTTTGAAAAACCTTTACATTATAAATTGAAACTATTAGTTCCTCACACTTTGTTGTGATTGCATTGTAAGTAGCGTCTGCCTAATAACAAATTACAGCACATTAAAGCAATTGTTTAACAACACAGTCGTACTGACAATGAGTGAGTCGTACAACGGAGTTAAAAAACACGCTCTTAAATGTACGCGTACGTACGCTGCGCTTTCTGGAAATGGTTAGCTAGATTTTTGCTAGCAAGACGTTCTTCGAGTCTTAAGATGATTAATGATGAGAATAATGATGATTAAACGAAGAAAGATTATGACAGAGACGCTGATATAATTCATTCGTAGATTGTCTCTACACTTCTAATCATATTTATAATCATTTGTCAATCAATTAGCTTCTTAAGATATTTAAGTTTGCATAGACACACAAATAGAAGGTCGTAATAATCTTATTATGCTTGTTTTGCGCTCATAATAAATGTTTGCATTGGGGAACCTTCTTGGCGAGACAAAATTACAAAAGTTGTTATGAAAAGTATAATGTTTAGCATTAAATATTGTGTAGCGTCGATAGATTTATAGAGAAACTTTCTCTCGACTGCTTGGTATTTATAGGTACCGCACTATATCCTTGTAAGTAATAATAATATGACAAAACGGAAAAAACCGTTTCACTTTTATTTCTCAAACATCTACTTTCCAGAACCCATTTTTATTTTTCGTACAAAAACATGTTATTTGTACTATGCAATGGTAATGATAGTATGACATTTACCAAATCATAGAGGAAAGCAGAATGAGAAGGACGTGGGTGTACCTTGTACTTTTTGTTTTTCATCATTTCTAAAGGTCAGTACTAGCAACGCAACAGCCTCTAGCAAAACAACTTCAATCTCAAGAATGGCATTTGCCTTCTCCTTTCTCCACCCTTGCAATTTTCTCTTTCTCTAGTCCCTCTACCACTTTTGTTCAAGTTTTTTAGGCTTTTCCAATGCTCGACAAGCAATACCTAAGCTAATCTATTGTCCTATAAGCAGAGCTCCAAAAACAAGGAGAAAAGTCAAAATGGGTTATGGTATAAAGCAGAAAAGTGAAAGGGAAATAAATTTGTTTCGTTTGCAAATTACATAAAAGCAATTTACAAATGAATTTTCCTCTTCACATAATCCTAATCCTAATAGAAATTGCAAAAAATTGTTTATCTCATCATCATCAAATCGTACACAGTAGCTGACAAAGGCGTGAAGCGTAAGCTTCTTAAGCCCTGCCTTAGTCATCATCATAATAAAATAAATTCAGGGATAGTTTTACTTTGCTTTCAGTCAAACTAATGCTATACTATACTACACGATGAATTGAAGGGTGAATAGGTCATTGTTTCGCTATAAAATAAATCCATCGAGTTCTCTATCATCTTCTTTCTTCTGAAGTTTGTTTTTATCAATAAATTTATTTTTGACTGCTCTCGTTGTTTTTCTGTTTACCTACGTGACTTTTAGTTGAGTAAGACGTTCAATTCATAGTAGAAAAAATCATCATAATAATGATCATGTAGGTAGGTACATGCGTGTTTGCCTTCAGCCTGGAATATCCTACGGTCTCATGACATTTTACTAGTCCCGTCAATAGAAATGAATGAAACGATGGAAGATTATTAAATCGATGAAAAACCTGGCTGGCATACAGTGAAGTGAAAACGTTTTTCTTGGGCTTCGTCCTGCTTCATGATTTTGTGACATTTTACTCTGTTTGTCGAACATTCTATGACAAGAAAACATCATGTAATTTATGTGCATAATGTATAATACGATAGATAACGGTTTATACTTACCTACATGAAAAAGCAATATTGTCTGCGAGAATGATATCGATGTTTCGTTAAGGGAAGCAGCAAGTATGCATAGCATTTGTATTTACTCCATTTTTTGGTGACAGTTATTGTCAGCGACATTTATGATTTATTATGTTGATTTACGTGGATAATGAAATTGGCTGGCGCGGGTTCATAATTGAGCAATAAAATGGCAAAAAGGAAATACAAGAAGAAAAAAAGTTAAAGTAGGCCACAGACTAGCACAAACAATATTTGGAAAGGTAAATCATTTGCAAGTACGTCAAGATGAATTTAAATAAAGATTTTAATGTAATTTTAAAAAAAATAAGTTCTTTGTTGTTGAATTCATGATTTTGCTTTATGTAAGAATGTTTATTCTGCAATGCAAGACAATTATGCGAGGTAGCGCTGAGCTCTGAGCTGAATCTGTTTGAATAGTATAGTAGTTAGTAGTTATTCATCTATAAACTAATATGCTTGCTTACTTGCTTAGAGAGTATGACNAGCTCTGAGCTGAATCTGTTTGAATAGTATAGTAGTTAGTAGTTATTCATCTATAAACTAATATGCTTGCTTACTTGCTTAGAGAGTATGACATGCGACATACAAGTATTCCAATAATCATTTTATTAGTACAAGTGAAATATACATTTTGGATTAAATGATAAATATTATATTTCCCACATTTTCGGTAAAAAAACTATTTCCAAATCGTAAAGTGATTTGATTGTATTTTGGCATTGTCTCATAATAGACAAAATTCTGATGAAGCTTCAGCAAAACAACGCGAACGTATTATTATATTACTTCTTTACAATTGGTTTCTGCCAGTCGGGCTTGAGCTCCTCGTTAACGGCTTTCTCAATGTATTTGATGTATTTGGGAGGCATGCTATGTTCCCTGAAAATGTTAAAGTGGAAATGTGGAAAACAATGATTAATTGGTTTCAAGGAACAAACACAAATACAGAAAGGGTAATTTGAGATGATCCAGTCCAGTAAACTGTAAATGATTTGATTATGAAAAAGTTTACCTGAGTTCTTCCAGTTTCCTGTCCATGTAACAACGAAGCTCTTGATCCCTTTCGTGCATGCCTTTTCTGAGAGTGATCCCTTCACAGAAATGATCCTTCCTCTCTTGAATCTTGCGAATCTGGAATTGATGAATTTGCTCTCGGAGGTCTAATCGATATTGAGCATTCTTACATTCCCTTTCCTCCTTCTCTTTCTCTTCCTCTTCAAGTCGAGTATCTTGCACGTTCAGAATTTTATCGTAGACGGCCTGAGGAGAAGAATGAGAGAAGAAATAATTAAATACTTTCTATTCCAGCCAAAAACTCTTATTTTGTATTAAAAGGAAGAACTTTTGAGAACTTCTCTCTGGAATGTAGTTTTACTTGTATTTACCTTATCAAAAGTTGCTTGCTCAATGACCCATTGATTCTTAGCTTCCATTTGCTCCAAAATAGCATTCTTAAGTGCATCAGAGTCTTTCTTCCTCTTGAGGACTGTGTCACGCTCGTGGTTCCTCCATTCCCTTTCCTGTTGTTCTTGATGACGCTTGGCACGGAGCTCGTCACGAAGGGCTTTAGCATCTCCTGCTCGTTTCTGACTCTCAAGAATCTTCAGAGTGGCTAGTTCCTTCAACTTCTTCTCTGCAAGTTTCTCTTTTTCAATTTTTTCATCTGCTGCTGCCTTTTGCCTTTGCCATTCAACGATCTACAGAGTACCAGAAGAAATGCTATTTTAATTTAGTCCAACTCCAAAAGATTATTATAAAAAGGTTTCCTATCATTCCATTCCAACTTTAATTATCTGGTGAAACTTTAGCTTACTCTCTGATCCAAGTCTTTATCCATTTCCTTCTCCTTGATTCTACGCTCCACAGTTTGAAGCTGATTTTCCACCAGCTCAAGGCCCAACTTAGCTTTCCTTTCCCGGTCGAGTGTTTTCTTCTCCAATTCCTTCATATCCTGCTCTTGCCAAATTCTTTTCATTTCTTCACGCTCTTGTTCCTTCCTCTCTTTCATGAGGTATGTCATTGCTTCGTGCTCATCAAGTTGGGCTTTGAGGCTAGCCATTAAATCAATCTTCTTTTGTTCCATGATAGCAAGTTCTTCCTCCGGATCCTTTATCAGAGCAAACCTTTTATCTTGCTGCATTAGCACTGCCAGTCTTCGCTCCTCCTCGCTCAATTCACATCTGGATTAAAGACGCGAGGAAAGAAAAGAATTTAAAAGTTAATCATTTGAAACAAGTATTATCTCTCGGAATCTGAATTAGGTTAGAATGCTGAGAATGAGAATTGAAATGAAATGGTGCGTACTTAATCAATTCCCTTTCCTGTAACTGTGCTTCTCGAATAGCAGCAACTTTTGCTGCCAGGATAACCTTATTAATTGACCGGACTTCTGGTTCATCCTCCTTCAGAATTTTATGAGCGCGACACATCGTTTCATCCATATCCTCCCTTGCTTCAGGGCTGATGGAATCGTTAAACTTGATTTTATCAGCGAGTCTCATCTCATCTGCAATTTCTCTGCATTCGCAAATCTTCATTTGTTTCATTCGGAGAGCTTCCTTCTCAGCCTGCTCCTTCTCTTCTTTGGTCTGCACAATGGCATTCGAGAGGATCCTGTTGTAGTCACAGTGGGAAAGGACGAAGGGATGCTCATTCTTTAGTTCTCCGTGAACGAGGAGAGTACGAACACTGTCAGGGTCGTAGACGACTACTTTCTCCTTGCATTCTTCCCATGGAGGCGAGATAGGGCAGCAGCAACGAGCCTTCTTGCATAGTGAACAGATAGCTGTACACAAAGAAAGAGAAGAATAAATTAATTTCCAGTTAAAATGAAACGGTTCGGGTCAATTGCAAAGGCGAGCTATTTTTTCCAGTTGATTGTAATTTTGTAATACTTACTTTCTCGTAGAGCAGTAGCACGGGGATTAACAAATTGTCGTGGAGGGGGTTTCCTGTCTACTCCTTTCGGACGGCATTTGTTTTCACATGGCCGTTTGGCTGAGCACGGATCGGGGATGTACTGATGGCGATAGGATGCCTCGTATTCTGTCCAACCGAAGGGGCGACTAACTGTGTCATTCACACCTGGCATGGCATCTGCAAACTTAAAAAAAAGATCAATCGATTGAAGCCTAAAGCGATTGAAAAGCTAATTCGTTAGGTTAATTTTTAAGATTTGTTGTCCTTCCTTACCACGATAGCGCTCCCCATTTCACAAGGCGGATTACACTTATCCGGGATATATTTATGCTTCTGTTGTGCCATTTTCAATAATTCTAATTCTTTCCTTCACAGTGGGATAAATACAAACTTATCAATCTATTCAAAGTGTTGAAAATATAAAATGTTTAGGTAAAAAAGTTAGTTGTATTTCGCTAAATTGCTGACGATTGACGGACGAGGGACACGACACGAGCTACCTACATTTTAGCAATGAATGAGTAAATACCTTTCACTTTGATGGTGGTGATATGAAAAAAATACTTTTTTCTTTCGATTTGAATTTTCATAAACAAAATTCTATATTGATTTAACATTTAACAATGCGTCCATGGCAATACTGTTGATTCAATCGATTCTTCGTCTACAACAGCGTTTTTTGTTGGAAGGAATGGTATACGTTACTATAAATGTAGCATTGCCAACATCAATAAAGTTGTATGCATTCTTTCTGATCTGCCTACCGTAGGTCATTTCCACTTTCACTCTTTTGATACAGTTTGTACATTGGACTCTTATTGCACTAGTAAAAGTTATTTAATAAAAGTTGTGGCAAAATTAAATTGATTATATGATTCAAAACAAGATCATGCAATGGGCTTGTGTATATTAAAATTGATTGAAATATGCAAGGTTGGGGTGGGGTGGAGTGAGACTGAATGGAAGGATTGTCCTTTGCTTTCGTTTGTTGCGGATTTCATAACTATTCCAGCAACATTAAGTTTTAATCTAGTTTCAGCTAATCTAGAATACGTTTGATAACTTTTGTTGTGCAAACGATTACATAGATGATGCTGCATGGACTAAAAATAAAACATGTTTTCCCGATACTTTACGTCTATTTTTGCAACAAGCAGATAGTACATGAGTTTGAGTTTTTTCTGTGAGTTGCTGCTGCTGTATAGAAAAATGTTAATTCAAAGCAAACATAGCTCAAGAAGGTATCATTTGTCCTTGCTAACTCTGAGTAATCCAAATGTGCGTGAGATCATGAGAATCAAATCAACTATAGACTCTTCTTCGTTTGTTATTCAATTACAATTACAATAGCGTCATAACCAATTGATGTAGTAAATGTGATAATGAATGTAATCTTCTGAAAAAAACATAAACCTTTAAAAATACAGATAAATTTATTGTCTAATCAGCAACAAATCCATTTAAATTGCCTGACTAAATCGTGATGTGGTCTGAGTCATTTTTGCATTTCTGACATTCAATGAAAGTGCAAAAGGTAAAATAAAGCATGCAACAATTAAATAATAGCAAATTGACAATCCTGAATAATCTTTTTATTTTGATTATCTTGAAAATAATTTGATTATACATTTACCGCAATTCAAACAGAAGAATACATTTTTATTTTCCTCCTGTAAATCTGCAGACGCACTACTGCATTAAAAGAATAATTACTTTTTAAAAATAAGCAAGTGCGCATATATTTTATTTACCTTCCGTAAGTCTCAAGGATAATTTGTGTACATCTGTGAGTAAATTCAAGATTCAAGAGCAGCGAGTGGCTCATAACGCTATGCGCCACATAAAATGTACAACAACACCAAACTTCCTTTCTTCTCGTCTCCTTCAAACGGCCTTTTGCTTACCAACCAACAACAGGCGCGCAGGCCCATGATAATAAAAGAAGCATTCCTATTTACTTACAATTGCAATAACCAAAACAACTCTGGCACGAGCTTGGACAAACAACTTTGCATTTTGTCAAGAAAAGAGTTAAGAAGTTAAGACACATAAGTATTAGGTATATATTTTAATGATATCATCATCATGAAACATATATTTGCAGATTCAGCCAAACCAATCCGTTCCCAGCAAACTATGTGTTTATGTCATCCATGATGACTATGACCATTACATTTTGTAATGTATTACATTACAATGTATTTCTGGAAAGGAAAGTTAGTTGGCTGCCTGGTTAGATTAAACCGGATTACGAGTATTCTAGTCATAAAGTTTAGTTTGTTTCTTTAATAAATTATAAATCCCAAAGGAAACCATTCAATCACGTCAGTCATGATGGAGAGTTGTGAGTTTTGACTTGTGAATCTTAGGAATAGGCTTTAGGCCACATGAGTAGCTTTTCCTATTACTCACTCATAATGGTAAAATGTCGCAGCCAACAACAAACAAACCATTTTCTTTGTGTTTGTGCCTTTTCTTAGCAAAACCAAAAAGCTTCTTCCCCCAAAAAATAAATACAAAAAACATTCTACTCAAAGCCAATGTCATAGAAGCTTGAAAGCAACTTGTTCCCGTACAAAACCACACAAACGTGTATCTGGATAGCGATAGCGCACATGTTTTGTACTAACCCGAACAAAACGAACCAGTTCAGGGACAGAGTAGTCCTTAATAACAAAAGATATCTTACTTTTATCTTCATTTCATATTATCCCTTTGACTTCTCTGAAAAAAACATATGAGCATGGATCGGATGGCAATAAGGCAAGTGGCAACTGGCAAGGAAAATGGTAAATGGCATGTTTTTAACTTGGGATTTGCTCACTCACATCACATCGCATAAAAATTTTTACTTTTCTGCAGGATTTTTTCTCATCATATCGTTCCATGATACTTCGCATAGAGATATTTTATATGTACGGTGGTGATATGATAAAAACTCGTTTATGGAGTGCAGCAATAGTGAGCGAATAATGTGATGATAAATACCTATTCACTGATAAAAACACTGCATTCGCATTGCCATTTATTTCCCATCCATAAGGTAAAATAGCACGAAAGAAA
>JAHZNJ010002490.1:0-11973 GCA_027744475.1 Lepidocyrtus cf. sotoi NNG-2020
GGCGGAAATCTGGAAGAGGATAAAATATTTGAAGGATCATTAAGTACAGTACTTGCTACGGTGTATAAAAATATCTTCACAGATAGTTTATTTCCGTACGTTGTTCTGTATAAATAGTAGTAGTTTTTCAAAAGGATTCTGTTTTAATATTGCGATAGTATGATAAAAAAACATTTACGCTTACCAAACCTGTATGTAATTTGAATATATGCACTTTATCCTATTATACACAGACGCTTCAAACTAATTATGAATATTACGTCTATCTAAGAAAAAGTAAATGGAATTCTTTCAAAGTAAGTCACGCACCCTTCTTACTTTTAGTAAATAAACCTTTTGATTCACAGCCATGTCATGACTTTTTTGTTTTCTCCTTTATGCAAGGGCCAATCCAATCATTATCTGCTTGTCACATAATATTTGTGCGAGTTATACTTTTTTTGATTGCCTCTTCTGCTTTGAAAGTAAAAGTTAAGTATCCTTACAGATATTGTTTTGTTCCAATACAATGCAATGTACTTCAATCTATTCAGACAAAGTAGACTCATCGCATTATAGCCAATGTAACTTGCAAATTATTTTGCTGAAAACTAAAGGTAGCTCACCTATAATAGTACTTTGGGAAGCAAATGTATACGATTTCACACAACCTGATTTAAATCAAAGAAGATTCGTTCAAAATGTCGTCCATGTCATTTACTACAAGCATTTAATTTAATTACTGCGCATTACGGAAAGGGATTAATGGAAAAATTCTGAGGAAATCAATGCAATCGAGACCTTTTATTCATCCTTTGAGGTAGCCAGTCGTTACCAATTCACCGGCAGTTTTTAATCAATGCATAAAATGATGCCAGGTGAAACAGACAGATGACTATGATGACATCTTGAAGAAGGTACTGCAAGGAAAGTTTAATAAAGTTGATTGTACTCGAGAGAATTGATTCAGAAAGTTTTTAAAATAACTATATTAAAATATTGAATTCACTTTTACTGCCTTTGAAAAATGAGTTATTTTTCAGCTCGATAATAAAACAGATGTCCTGTGGTGGCGTGTTTAACGTGACGTATACAAATAATGATTTCACCAGATAACTTTATTCATAATTTGAATAGGTAACTATCTGAAAGTTAATGTAATGTGACTCGTCGATTATTTGTATTTGTAACGTCAAAAGAAGAATTTTATTTGTAAAACTCGTAGAGAAACAGTCAAATTGATGGTAAATGAAAGAATATTACGAATAAGATTTGAAGATTCACTTTGAAATAGCTCTCTGATATGATTTAAGGTCTTCTGTTCTCTCCAACTGCGTGACATCGGGATATTGATTTTTTTCATTTTCGCTTGCAATAGGAAAAGTAAGTTTTAAATAGTTTATTCTTCAAATGATTTTCAAATGTACGATTTCACTTTTACTGCAGCACGAACTGAGGAAGGGCTGCTAACAATAATACGGGTTAACAATAATATTCTTCGCTTCACTAACATTGTCTTCCGATTATTGAGTTGTCTGAAGTAAGTTCCTGCTCACGCAGTCATTCATTCATTGCAAACAGAATGGTTTGAGATATGATTTTTGAAAAGCTACCATCATCGATTAATTTATTTAACTGTACATACATATATCATATAAAAATTTAAATGGTTTTACATTGGCCTGACCATGGAAGTAAACATTTCTAAATGTTTATTTGAATCGGCAACAAATATTTGTTATATAAAATCGATAGAGTGCTAGACATGTGCCATTTAATTTGTCCTTGTAAAATAAGTGGGCTTATAATACCTTAACATTTGCTAAATCACCCATAAAACTCATAAGCAGAAGTTGTCATCGCCTTCGCTATGCAAACTTTCAATTTGAACGGAGCTTATGTAAATGTTGACAATAGGATTTAAAACAAGTTTGAGAGTTTCTCTTCGCTCATTGATCGATCACACCTTCCCTTAAATTAACGCAATAATAGGCATTTTCCCTTGATTTGCATGAGAACATTTATCAAATCTGGAAGACTCGAGTTGATGTTGAACGCTGATGAATGAATCAATAATAATTCTTGATATTGAAACAAAACAGTTATTGACAAGCAGAAAACTTTTAATGACTACCTTACTGCGAGATAATAACAATAAGTCCCGATTACAAAATCATTGCATAAAATCAAGCTGTAGTACAACACAAACAACAGCAACGCAACATATCAATAAATCAACCTCCGCCTGCAGCACTCTGACTTTTTCTATTTCATCAACAATGCTAATAATAAACAGCAAAGCTAAGATTCAAAATCACAAATAATAACATGATGAATAAAATTTTTAGTGCCATTCCTATCACTTCTTTCTTGATGTGCTAAATTGAATTGTGCATTGAAAATTCTCAGGAAATCGCCGCGACTGAATGAGTAGGATTGTTGTAGGATATATTGCTATTTGCTATTGTAATGACCGTAGTAAGTAATAATGATAATAACAAGAGACAAGAAGGAGGACCCGACTCGACATACCAACACAACAATTGAAAGAGATAGTAAATAAATAGTTAACCGTAAAGAAATTTTCACATACACAGCTTTATACAATACAATTCTCAGGCAATCCTTAGAAACATTATTCAATTATTTTCTCATATCTTTTTTATGCGCACTTGTACTGACTTGACTTGGTTGCTTCTATATACTATGTAAGCCATTTTCTTTGTAGATAAAGCATGAATGATCATGATTTGTCGATTATGATTATTCAATAATGCGAGTTGACTGGGCTATAAACAATACTGTTATTTTTATGTGGAAATTGAAGATTGTCATAAAATGAATGTATGCATGTGCAACACTTATTATTACATTCATATACGAGAAAACCCACATCACATAACCCATTACAACAGCAATGGCAGAAAGTTGCATCATAAAAACATTCACAAAATATCAGGTTCGTTCGCATTGTATAAAGGGTTGGTTGGAAAGAAAAAGAGAGAGAGAGAATGAGTGTGATGGGTACGCTATTTTTCTTTCATCTAATTACACATGCTTACCTACACCTTATCTTCTAATTAGGTTCTTCAATATTACCAGCATGGTAAAGGTGACCGACAAAAGAGTATATAAAATATCCAAGAAGAATTGTTGCAGGAGAGAGAGAAACCATTTTACTCATTAGGTCATTTCCTACAGGCATCGTTTGCACATCTGATTTAAAATTATTGCAAAAACAGAAATAATTCTCGACGTAAACATATTATTTATTCAATGACACAATCGCCATCAGTGTCAACCAATGGTATTTATTTACATATATGGCAGGGTAGATTTCAAATTGCGTGTCAGAAGTTCACAACTAATCAACTTTTTCTTACGTCTCAGAAACATATTAAAGTATAATAATTGTCACATTCTTATCAATCCATTTATCTACACATGAATCCCTTATTGCTTAATTTTTTCACTCAATCACTTATTTGCTATTGAAATTGAAAATGTTTTCCAACAACAAAATAGAGCAAAATAGCAAACTTTTATATCGCTATTGCTGATAAATGCTATAACATTTTCATTAACCTTACTCAGTATTCTCAATCAGTATTACCGATAGGTTTTGAAGCATTGATTTTAGTGCTTTTCATATTGTGTGCCATGCTTGATAACCTCTTAACTGACCATGAATAATTAATAGTACTTTGAGATTCTTAATTACGTCAAATTCAAAACATTTTGTAGGTTGCGTGCAAATATATGTATTTGCCAAAAATATATTTGCATTTGTTAATGCATTAACTTATTTGTGTTGGAAATTACATACATACAAGTATACATAAAGTTATGTTTAGCTTTCACTTTCATCACATTTTCCTACTACATCAACTTCAAACATTACCTAAATGCATCAATTAACACAAAAAGAATTATTATTACTTGTTTGTACTTTAGTAGGTTTTATGCTGTTCAAATTTTGTCTGATGTGTAATCAAGGGCCTTTTGTTTCCACTCTACATCAACAACAGTATTTAAACAGGACGTCACTCAGAAGGAGAGACTCTTTCTGACATTTTAAAGAATTGAATTGGCAAAACATCGACCATTAATGATTAAGAAGGAAATTTTTAGCAAAAGAAATTGTTCAAACGATTTCATTTTTTCCTATTATTGTTGAATGATGGACAGACAGCCGTTCTATCTCTTTAAATGTTTATTATACAAACGCAATCTTTTGAAAACGCACAAAGATAGGTTGCACCTTATTTATCAATATAACTCATCTTCATTTTCCCATATCCAAATATGCATGCTGGCTGACTTCTTGTTTGTGACCTATTTTATCCTTTTCTTACAAAAAAATCTTTTGATGTACAGGAATTTCATAGAATGCAGCAGAAGATGCTTGCTTGGATATGAAGTATGAATTGATGACGATAATAATGTTGAAAACAATTAAACGTAGAGCGAGTTGACCGAACGGTGAGTAAAGGATGGCCAACATCCTAATCATCATCATCGCATTTTGCAAGATTTTTCGTTTAGCATTTAAAGTGATGTTAAGGTAAAAATGAATGAGGACTCATCAAAGTACTCAAATTCATTACAAGAACTGCAGCAGCAGCCATGTATGATCATTTGATCGTGCAAAGAAAACCAAGTTATTTCGTTTATGTAGTAGATAGGTATACGTACTGCGTACCTAAGGAAGGTTGAAATTTTTTTACTCTTCCCTTAATTTTTTCTTCGTTTTAAAAACTCACAATCAACCATCAAAGCAAGCTGTTGTTACAGAATAGTTTGTCCAAATCAAGTATTTTTTTGGCGTAAATTGCATCATTACTATTTGCAAAAATGAAAATGACGGCATATTTTGAATCAAATTAAGGAATACATAGATGTAGGTAGGTACATTGCTTAACACAAATTTTGCAACTTCGCGTCGCAGCCCTTTTAAGATACAATCAACTCGGATTTCCATTTGGAAATTTTACTGACCTTTTAAATATTTTTTATTATAAAATTTCCTATTCAAAATTATCATTCTTCAAACGCATGTCATTAAAAGCGAAAACTTCCTTCCTAAGTTAAATTGGTAATGGATTTTTTTCTTGTGCACCCCAGCATTCTGTAAAAATCTATTTATTATTAGATTAATCTATGGAGGAGATACACTGTACTTCCGTTTACTATATAATAATTGTAACAAAATTCAGCATCGAGTCTTTTGACTTAAAGCCAACAACATACGCTACATAGTTAACTGGCTTCTTCCGTAGTCCATGTTTCCGCCCAAGAAACCACCACTAATCAAGTTCAACAAATGGCTTAAAAGGAATGAGTTTGTTCCGATGATTAGTCACACAGATTAAGAGCTGCTGAGTAGCAAAGTACGCATTCCCACATTGGTTCTAGCGACACCGAACTGCATATCATAACTATAACTCATAACATAGCACGAGTATCTATCGTGCCCTCATCATATTCATATGAAATAAACTATAAAGCGACTACGAAGCGTATTATTTTATTATTAGGAAAAATTTAATCCAACATACAATTCGTCCTATAATGAAAATCTACATACATAATCTTAAATTATTATTATTTCATTACCGATTTTTTCTGCCATTTATTCAACTTCCTGTTATCTGATGATCAAATAAGCGTAGAAGTCCTTTTTAATATTAAAAACCGTTGGCTTCTACAGAGCGCTGATTGTTATAAAAGTGTTCAGTGATTAAATGGACATTACACTTCTTGTTCAGACTCTCAAAAACTGATCTTTTTGTTCTGCTTTGTTGAATCTCTTGAGCTTAATTAAAGGTTCTCGTTTCTATTTTCTTGACTACCCTTACCTATCGAAATTGCATTGCACTGAATTGGTTCAGTCATAAACAAAAAGTCAAAAATTTGTTATAAATAGAAAATCCATTTGCTGTTATATTTGCGAACGAAATAAGTAAACACATTTATAATCAGTTCTAGTTAATATTTGTAATTTTATCAAGTAGATCATCAAAAATTCTGGCCTAAATGAAAATAAATCAGTCAATTTATCTACAGTAGCAATTCCATAATGTTACTTTATAAAAAAATTTAATAAGTAAACTGATTGTTATTAAAAATTATTCAACGCAAGTTATATGACGTATACAACTCATCTTCACGAAAGGTTGGATAATTTGAGTTGGAAAAATATACTGAAAATTAAAGCTTGAAGCATTTACACACGAATCGTCGTTATGTGTATACGGGCATATAAACATTTAAAATTTAATAAGAGGCAGCCATCGCCTGTCTGACTCTGACACATGCATTTAGTCACCTAGTTTTATACTTTCTCATCTTTGCATTTATGTCTTTTGCTGCCTTCCTGCAAAAGTAATTTATGAGTTGATTTCGATTTGGTTTGTTATTGCTGCTGTAGACAGACACTTTAGTGATTTGGCAATAACAACTTTTCTGCAAGCAACGCAACGCGATGATAAAAATGACGTGTCTACAGTTAACTATTGCTTTGTTGTTGTTGAATAAGACTTTGCTCCTTTCAGCAGAGGTAGCAGAAAAGTATAAGAGCCATGTGCATAATATATGCACAAGCGTTTTTATATGCACTAACCCATTGATCCACCGTCGTATTATTACGCACATTTTATAAAGACGCAGCCGTCCTTGGAATGTCCTTGCCTTCATTGTAGTATACGTGGTGGTTAAAATAATTTTAATTTGGCTGCATATTTGCGACGGAATTAATGATTATTTTAAATCAACGTTGAATTTGCAAATCCATCGCTACACTTTAGCTCTTTAGCTCACTTCGAACTGATTAGGTATTTATTCTTTAAGAGAAAGCACAAGAATTAAAATAATAAAAAACAAAAAATGATGACTTACGGATTTAGCCTGAGAGTATTTAAATTGTAATCATAAGCGGATGACCTTCCAGGTCCTTCCAGTAGTAGAGCACATTCCCCTTGCCCCCCATGGCCCCCATGATCGTCTAAAGATTCAAATTCTGCTACACCGTAATTTATTACTGATATGTAAATACAGATTAAAAGTAGTATTTGGCGTCGCCTGTAATTTAATAAAATAAAACAATGGATTAAAAAGTTAGATAAGCAACAAAATTAAATACAAAGTACTTAATTACACTAAATTATTATTTCTAGTCTCCCCATTTTATACTACAATCATAAATTCTCATTATCTTCAGCATCATCACATTGCATCGTTCTCATTCAGTCTTTTGTCAGTTAGACATTTTCATACCTTTGCTGTTGTGGTTGCATCATACACGAAAATTGCTTTCATAATGGAGTCAAAACAGTTTTAAAAATTCTGTCATAATTTTTTTTTGGAGTTATTGGTGGTAGTAGGTGCGGATTATTACGGTGTAGTTGTACAAAATATGTAAAAATTTATTCATCTTATCACCACCACCACCACTACCACAGTCATCGCCAACAATGGAATGATGTTTTTCTTTTACGCATTATATGGTATGAAAATACCATCATTACGGAGATACACCAAGTCATTCATTGTGAGGGATTCTGACGATGATGACTGTGGTGGTCATCTCATCACGATTATATCACTATGACTTGTGATTGTTGTTGGGGTCTGCTTGCATGTAAAGTGAAATATCGTCACTTATTTCATTATACAAACACATGAAAAACATAAACTGCAAAAAGATTGCATAATGAAAATATACGCATTAAAATCGCTGAAGTCACTAGTTGGCTGAATTCATTCACATAAATAATTTTTCTTCATTGTAGTAATGACAGTCGTGATCATCTTTGTACTTCAAACTTCAACAACAGTAACAAACGACGACTTGAATTAAGTATTTTTGTTAGCCTTTAAACGACAAACTTGAAAAAATACACAGTTTTCATTTACTTGGAAATTTAGAGGCAATAATGTGCAAAAGTTTCATCGGACTTGCGCACTTTGTACTATATAACGACCAATCTTTTAAATTGAAATTACTTGCGATTGCGATTAGTTAAAAACGTTATTCTAGCAGCGACAAATTTTTAACGTTTTTCTCGCAGTCCTCTAAAGCCGTCTCTTTGCGTCGTTTGATTCTGAATTGAATTTAGCCGCTGCATTTATTTTGCTGCGAATGAATTAAAATTGCTAATATCCTTTATATGCATAGCAAAGTCTTCGCAAAAAGATTTCTTCATGACATCCTGGCTTCTTAACTTGCATGTGGGTGGACGCATCCTGTCATTATTATCGCATTATGCATGCATCACACCGCTGTTGAAGTATTTGATGGAAGAATACAATGAAACTGTCCCACCAGGTCATCAATAAGTACATTAACCTTATGACTATGACAAAGGATGAAACGTTACTTTGACATTTAAATTTTTACTCTCACTACTCTTCTTCACTCATATACAATCATGCATACCGCACAAGAAAATACAATGAAATGAAGTGACCCTGATCGTTCCGCTACCATTTCACTCTTCCTAAACTCTTCATAATTTATAACTTATCTAAATATTTATTAAGTTCATTGAATACAATTGCAGATAACATGTGCGGTAGGTAGTGGTGAGTGGTGGTGATGATAGTCAGGCAGCGTATGTCGCTGTCAAATAGGCGCTACCTTATTAACCCGAATCTTGACCCTTTCCCACACCATTCATTAACTGAAATAATAATGTGCTCGGGTGATTTCACTACTCACAGTCACAACTTCACGACAGCTCGTCCTATCTATCCTTAACCTACTCATTCACTCAAGCTAATTGCTGTATTCCTCTACATTTTTTTCTACCGGGAGGGAAGCGAAAAGGCAATGTCAGATGAAGTACCTATCGTACATTTTTCCATCTACTGCAAAATGTTGTATGTCTGGTGGTAACTAACTGGTTGCATCGTTTTTCATAAAAAATTTCTTCCTACTTGTCATCCAATCTCGTCATTTTTATTCACTCCATTTTTGCAGCAGTTGAATTTGAATGCGAACAATAATAACGATGATAAAAGTAGCATTTAAAAAATAAACTTTTTATGCAATATTCCATAGAAAATGATGATGATACGTTGCATACAAAAAATTTCTAATAAGCTTGTAAGCTCAATACTTCTTCGAGCTAAAAATGCTTAGCGAGTAAAAACAGGTTAGCTGCTTCCTACATTATTGTTGTGGAAGTGGCGGTATTGAGCGACAAATCACTCATTCTTCGTAGTGTAAATTATTGAACGGAGAGCGAATTAAAATAAAAAGTTTGCCAATTTACTACTGCACTGTGAGTGGACAACGCAGGGGTCAAGATAAAAATTAAGGTGGGGCATATTCATAACAACCTGTAGGAAGACAATAAATATTGTGCACTTGACTATAAATATAAATAAAGTATACAATTTACAAGTCAACCATTTCATTGTACCATATATGATTGTTATTGAGGATGTAGTCAATTTGCAATTATTAGATATTTTTTTGAAAACTTATCACAATTTCAAGACACATAAAGATTGTATAAAACAAACTTAAATTATTGGAAGAAAAGAGAACCATTTACAATAGCATAACATGGCAAGGTTGCTGAAGATGGTGGTCGCCATTCGCCATTTTCAAATTAAATGGTTATCTTCCTACGATATCAGTTTACATTGTTGTTACTTGTTACTCGGACAAGCTAAACTGTCAAATGACCTCTCATGGTCATTTCCTTCCTTTCCTTGTCTGATTGATAATCGTATGGTTGCACTGACATGCAAAATAACTTCCTGAGAATATCGTGCATGAACGAGCAAGCAAAATCGTACCATGTTGCTGTAGTATTTAAAATACTTTAAATTTAAATAAATTATATTACTTTTACCCTGGTCCTAAATTAAAATTCTACAAATATTTATAATAAAGATTTGCTACAAGAAGTAATGATTAGAATAATTTAATCTATTCATTCATACTTTTATTTTATTACATAGACCTTTTAATTGGCAAGCTGCTTATGAAATTATGTAACGGCGCATTCTGTTAAGCCAACAGTTATAATAATAACCGTTACGCTATTGATTTAAGAAAGAAAAGTACAATATTTATAATAAATGTTACCTATATCAAACAACATCATTTTGTATAAACTTTATCCAATGATTGTATATTTTTTTAAAAATCTGGCAAACAAATCGAGGAAAGAATTTTAAACAGCAGCCATTTTGTTGAAATTTATAATTTAATACAAGTGTTTATTACGTAAAACAAATTCAAAGTCGTAATTAGGAAGTGAAAGTAGTATTAAGCAATTAGTTATTAATCACAGTTGTAATTCATCATTCCACTAAATTCTCTTTGATTAATTTCTTCGGAGCTTCACACAGTTGAAAACACAAGTGCAATAATGTATCCTTTGTTCATGAACTTCATGCAATTTAAACAAAGTTTTCACTCCTTTTTTGTTAAATGTGCAAGGAAGCATGTGTATTTAACCTGCAGCTTACAAATTGGCAATTTAAATTTTCTTTAAAAACTACTTCAAACGCTACTGGCGAATGGTTGATATTTTTCAAATTAGTGCCACACAGCACTACGTTTATCCGTCTACGTACGGACCACTGAGGTTTGAGTTTTGAATAGAAGAAAATCATTTCTGGCTGCATTATATGCACGTGTGAATTGACCATTTCTTAAGCACTTACATTGGCACATTAAATAATTTCTGTATTAAACGATGTAAATATAATCGTGCTTTAATCACCGCAAAAGCCATGATGGAATTACCTACCTTATGATAAAATTATATTTTTTATTATTCGATTAATATTAGCTTTCATTCGATTCCTTTGTCTCGCTTCCACTTTAAAGCCAAGGTCTTTTTTGCTCAAGTGCTGATCTGATGTGTGAGCAATTTTAAAATGAAGGATTTATTTAAAGGTTCCTCCTGTTCTTTCAATGTAAGCATCAATCAAAACCAAAGGGATTCATCGATGTCTTAATAGAATTTCTATATTAGACTAATAAAATTAGATAACGTGCATTCAGACAGAGAAGGTAATATAAGAGAGAGACAAATTTAAGATGTAAAACATACACTACGTGTGAGTAATCAGCCACCAGTGTTGATGTGATAACATCAACCAACACACATTGTCAATGAAAATTGCACTATAAGAAGGGTAAAGAAAATCAAATGTTATAGTTCAAGGTTCGCAGACCGAATTGTCCTTTAAAAGCAAAATTACGTTTATCAAAATACATTATCTCTAAACACGCACTTCTGAATACACAAAGAATTACTAGACAGCAGTGCTACTTCTTCTGGGATAAAAAGAACTTTCTGACGAGAATGACATCATATGTCATTTCTAACATATTACGAATCAGATTACGCTTTGAAACTTTGATTACCTCAGCTTTACTGCTTTTAATTTATGCTTATGAGTTGAAAGTATTGTAGAAGCTCCAAAGACAGATATAAATTAGAAATTACAATAGGATGAAATGTTTAGAGTTACAGTTTGTACAATTTTTGATGTTTCACTAGCGCTGGTAGATCAGAAAACATTTTTGATCTACTATATTACATTCGGATATGTTTTCTAATAAGTTCCGATTAGAGTAACACGTTTTATTTTTTAGCATCAAATTGCTGCTGTTGCTACCTGCTGCTAATATAGATGGTATGAATTTTTATTACCTAAAGTTAGTCTTATCGTTCATCATTCACTATCAATTCCGCGGTTCCTGCTTCATTTTATCATCACTTCCTTAATCGTTACAATATGTACAATACAACACTACGCAAAAAGAAAGGAAATGGTTTAATTTCAGCAGCATTACTGTACTTCCACGTGTAACTGGATATAAAACCAAAAAGGTTTCTTCTGTGCCCCACAGGGAAGCTTTTACGAAAATGTACAATGCTACAAGGAATGAATGTAAGTTGTAAGCCTTATACACTTTCTGATTAATTTTCCACCATAAAAAGGATAATCGTAAACATGAAAATA
>JAHZNJ010002491.1:0-10702 GCA_027744475.1 Lepidocyrtus cf. sotoi NNG-2020
ACTAAATCTGAGTTCTATCTAACAAAATATGTTTTCGTCAATGGCCCACTTAAAACTAAATAAAGTATTTTGGCGAATGAAATTTTAAATTTTTTGCCAGACAGTAAACATGAGATTGAAAAGTTTAAAGTCTTTTTATTTACGATAGTTCCCTCTGACCAAACTTAAGTGACTGTTTGCTTATTGACATAAGTGAAATTAAAATGTTTTAAACAATATCGTATTTGTTTGCCTGTTTGTTCGTTTGCTTGGTTTAGGATTGAGGTTAAAAATATCAAAAAAACAAACCGGTCAGGATATCAACTCAAAGCTGTTTACTTGAAAAATGAAAACAAAAACAATCACTTGACGAAAGTTGAGTATACTCTGCGAAGCATTCATATCGAATTGAATTATCTTAAAAATTGCGATAATACAAAAATAGATAAATATTTGAGAAACAATCAAGCCATATCATGTCAACCCCTTCTTCCACGTGCAGATGTTTGACCTCTGTTGCCCTTTAACTAAAAAACAAGCATCTTTTCAAGCAAACGAGAATGCCCGAAGAAATGCCCCCAGCTATGCTGCAAACTAGATTGCAAAAACTTAAATTATTTTTGGAATGCACTTACTACGTAGATCGGAAATGACTGTTATGTTTCTTGAAATTTGCTTAGAATAAGTAAGTAGTAAGGGATAAAATAAAATGTGCATAAAAATACGATTTATTTTTATTAATTGAAACATTAATTTTCCCAGTTTTTAATATTTTTACTGCTTTATTTAGGTGATGTAGACTAAAACGTTTTACGAAGACTTTAATATTATGGCAAAAAAAAAGAATTTATCTTAAAAAGAAAAAAAAGTTTGACATAACTATTGTGCCAAACTATATCATGTAAATTATCTGAGAAGAAGGAAGAGTAGAATATAGTAATCAATGTCGATGAGATTCTGAATCTAAATAGAGAGCGCTAAAGTTTAAACTTCCCCTCTAACTCTTAAATAAATAACTGTGCAGGCAGTGCAGGCAATTTTTATTTAGTCTTCTTCTTAGCTGTAGCGGGTAGACTTCCTCCTTGATTTCTAGGCTGGACAGGAGAAGGACCAAGGACACTCTGAGTTTTTTTGTTAGTTTGTCCCAAATTAGCTCGATATCGTGTATCCATTATCCCTTCCTCTGCTTTATTTTGCAAAAATAAGTCGTCATTTATGGGCCGAAACACCTTCGTCATCCGTCGTCTAGTGCTCCTTGCTTGCTGTACACAGAGAAACCAAATATGGGGCAAATGAAGACAAAAACTCTTTGCAAAAAGAAATATGTAGTAGTAACTTAGTTATTAAAAATATATTAAAACATTATTTACCTCTCTTTTGAGAGCCTCCCATGATTGATACTTCAAAGCTGCCATTGTCAATCGGATTTTGTTTGGAACTTTAGCAATCAAAATTTTGAAGCCGAAATGAATTCCAAGACAAAAGTGCTCAAAGATTATGAACATAATTAGCCATTGTGCATCAGTCCAGTTAGGGAAGGATTCTCTCAATGTGGGATTAATTGCTATGAGGGCACAGTTAGTGCAAATTGAAAATACCGCCATGAACTCGAAAGCACCTTGCCATGCGCCGATGTTGCTCACACGTGTTGCAAAAGGTCTTTGGAATACCTCACGTCTCTAAGATAGTAAAAAAGCGTAAAAGTTGTAATTTGCCTAGTTTGTATAATATTTCAGTCAGATTATTATTAAGATTCCGAAAAACTTTTAAAAGAACTTACTTTGTAGAAATTGAAATACAGGAGAAGAATATTGCAAGATAATGCAAGGCCAGCTGCCATCGGGTACACAAATGAAAATAGGGAGATGTAGCCAAATTGGAGGAACAGGAAGAGATAGTCATCAAAATCGGACTATTAAAATTAAAATTAAATTAATTCAAAGGTTCAGTAATTTCTAAAAATACAACTTATCACCGTTTTAAAAATTGAAGTGCTATTTACCTCGTAATTATATGGGAACAGCAATTCTTCAACTTTGGACATAGCCACTCTCGGGTCATCTTCTGAAAGTAGATTTACATCGTGGATGTCCCCAAAAAGTTGGCTGCTCCTCTCGTGCAGACCTCCTGAGTACTCACTTTCCCGGCGCTTCTTGTCGCTTTTTATTTTACGGGTAGCCGCTTTGAGAAACTGTAATTTTTAAGTAACTTAACTTTTAGCAATGGACTTTCACTTATGTTATCACTTAAATTATTAGAAAACGTGTGCATTTTAGAATTTACCTTTTCCAGTTGCGTTTGCCCAAAGAACAAGAAAATATCTTGCCACATCATCCAAACTTCCACAACGGAGAGAAAAACAAGTAGGCGCTGTAAGTAACAGATATAGATGAAGTATATGGTAGAATAATTACAGTATTTAGAATTCATGCAATGTAATAATGCATTAATGACTTTCTTTTTCTTACCCGTTGAAGCAGTTGCATATCTCTTAAATAAAAGGCGGTGTAAAAGAATAGACAGAAGTTATTAATTATTTCAAACACGACCATCTTCAAAACCAGATGCTTCTCGAATTGACGTTCTGTCCGATGGTTTTCTAAGAAAGATAAGTAGTCATTTTTATTACAGTAAAATCATTTGTGTAAAATAAAAATAACTTTTTCAATAATTCACAACACAAATTACCCCATTCAGTTAAGAATTTCGCTAATCTTCGGTACGCAAAGTTGGCTCCACAAACAGCACTTGCATACAAAATTCCAGGTAGCATGTCGAAGAACATTGCCAAAGCCCATTCAAACAAACCATCGTTTTTTAATGTGTAAACTGTCGTATTCTTTTCTCTGATGTCCCTTTCGATTTCCACATACAAACACATTCCCAAAATGGCAACACTGCACAAGAATAAAACTACGATCGCAGATCCTCCGTATGTCTGTTGAATTGAATCAAGGGATACGCGAAATTTTACTACATCAATTTGTAATAAACCATTAAATAAAAATTATCAATTTAAATTACTTCACTCCTACCTTCAAATAAGTATGATAATATGGATAATGATACTGTATGCGGCCGGTGACAGGATCAATTCCCAAGGTTCCTGAAGAAATAATATTTACGTTACATTCTAGATTTTATATATATTTTAGCTACGTACATAATATAATTGCCAGTTGCTGGATAATCAATTCATCATTTATACCATAATATCCTGCTCTAGGCTCCTCCCATACACTCATTTTATACGTTCCCCACTTGAAAGTAATGTTGGACTAATTGGGGCAATTATTTTATAGAATTGAATTAACTTTTAAATTAAAATTAAAAATCTTTAATTGTTAGTTAATTAATATTAATATTAATATTAATCCAGTTTGTTTCAATTCAAAGTTACCTGATAGCGTTGCCACATGATGAGGAATATCGTGACGGAGATCATATTACAAAATGAACACACTACCATGGCGTAGATGTGATAAGTTCCCATGAAGAAGTTGGTGATCACTCCCAGGATAAAAGACGGAAATAACAGAATGAGGCTGTAATAAGCCACGAAATTAAAATAAAGACATGCCCTTTCGCCAAAGTAATTCCGGATTTCCTCTGAAAATTATAAAACATCGTAAGCACTGTCATGTCAAATTACCAAAGGAAAGTAAATCGTTGTGAGAAAAAGTCAGAATTTATTTCATTACCATATGGCCAGGGGTCCCAGAATGGGAACAACCACTTTCCTTCCAACTTGCGAAGATCTTCCTTATTGTGGAGGGCAAAATATGACGTAATTAAGTTGGTCGCTTTGAAGAGATGGACTGGAATAAAAATAAAACAATTATTTTACACATAATAATCGGAAGTACGACAGTTTTGGAAAGCTCCAAAAATAATGGGTTTCGATGCATCTACTTTCTTACAAATCGATTGGCCTGGCTTCAGCTGAAATATCTTTTTATCTTTCTCCTCTTTATCTTTAGAATAGCCTGGGATGGACGTCTCTCCCGGTAAGGAATGCAAATGCGTGAGCTCGTGCAAAATGACAAACTGTCTCTCAGCTGGAGTGAGAATCTCGTGATTTTCCATATCCGGTCGGCGGAACTTGTGTATTTCTCTTATATTGAACTCTCTTGGCACTGGAGGGGAACGACTGTAGTCTAACTTCTTAATCTCGAGCATTTCTGCTACCTCTAATTGCCTCCAGCACGACGCAGTCACGTGAAAAACAATTGTCTACGAACAGAAAACATTTTTTTTGCTAATAATTTCCTTTCCAATATTGGATGTGTTATGTAATTATTTATTGAATTGTACCTATATAATGTTTTTATTATTTTACCTCATGCTTGTCTCCGTAGTAGGGTTCACGGCTAAGGAGTAGCTCCGCCCCTCCATCAGATTTCTTTGCTAATATTTTCTTGTTGATGAACCATTTAAGTGCTCTGGACTTGATTCTTGAACTAAACTTGATTACCAGCTCTGTATTTTTGAAAGGGTCTTCGCTATCCTCAATCTCCACGTCTGGTATGTTAACCCCTGAGAAAATATCGGTTATATTTATGAACAGGAGGGGGTGATCTTCGTCAAATGCGCTTTCCCCTTCATCCTCAGAAACATAAGCGTCATCAGAAATATCTGCTTTCATCATCGTAAAATATAAAAAATAAGAGATTGGCATTAAAAACTATACCAAAACCGACTTTTAAATTATCTTTCTAAAAATTCTTTTGCTTTTCACTTTACCGTCCACTGAGGATCCAGTTGAATACCCATCTAGCTCTAAATCCACTGCTAGCTTATGCTGCTGCTGCTGCTGCGGTGCCTTTGCTCTAGGAGGTGGGTACGGACTCATATTCAGACTCTTATCGGACTCTTGCTTAGATAATCAGATAATTAAATTGATCAACAACTACTCTCTTCCTTCACGCTCACTTTTCTGTATTGTTACTTCCTGTTAACTTGAATAGCCCTACTGGTTTTGCTACTGAAAATGCGTGCGAACGATAATAATATGGAAAAAGATTGGGCACAAGAAAAAATGAGTAGATAAAATCATATAAACCATTTTTTGCAATTTTATAAAGATCGTTTATTAGCAAACGTCATTAGTTTATATAATTTGCATATCACTTACACTACGGTTACATCGCAACTCAAATTTTTTTTACTGTAATGTAATTCACTGTAGAGAAGAGACAAACGATGCTTTTACAACTACACAAACCTAAGCTTTCCAATTTTTCTAAATAGAATCAATATCAATATTAATTTAAAGTTTGGTTGTGTCAGAATTCCATTCCTATAAAATTTCAATAATATCCAAAGCCAAGCTCATTATAAATGAAAACGATAATGTAATATGATGGGTTATTAGAAATATAAAAATAATGAGTAAATTGGAATCTAATTTAAAACAATGCTTCTAGCTCTGCAAAAAATATTTTTTACTCGTAATAAGGCAATTCCAAAGTTTCATTTTCAGGTGGCATAGGAGAAGCAGCAGAAACTTCTGCTGGCTCTGGCTCGTCTTGTATTTCCCCTGTTGGGTAAGGTATTCCTGTAGCTGTAGCTTCATAATCTTCAGCAACGTTATTCTGAGTTTCATCTGCCTGATTCTGTAAATCGTCTTCTGTTCCGGTAGGAACTGATTCCACTTCCCCTCCTGTGTCAGGCTCAGCAGTATCATTATTATTGACTTCCTCAATAATTATTGGTGGCTGAAGTTGCTGCATGACGGGGGTGGGGTATTGGTAATTAGTAACAAGGGGTGAAGCTCCAGCGTAATTCTGATTTCCATAATGTATCCAGCTCGAATTTGTTTGGTAGTTTCCCCCTCCATTATAAGGGATCTGTACTGATCCCATCCTTTGCATTAATGGGCTAGGGCCCATATGTGGAGCAAAGTAAAAGTATGATAGTGAGAAAGCAGGTGAAATTGGTGATTCGGGATAACCTTGCATAATCTGGATGGGAGGAGGCCCATTATGAATCATTCCACCAACACTAACACCAACACCGCCGGTGTTATTCCCAGCTACTGGGACAGCAAACTGCCCGTTTCCTATTGCTACGGCTGCTGTTGGTGGATTTGGAGGAAAAGAAACGACATTCCCGTTTGCTACGGGGCTACCAGGCGGAGCAGTGCTATCAGCACTACCATCGTGATAGATGATACCAATTGTCGTAGTAGGAGCCCCTGTTGGGCCAGTCCCGTTAACATCTGCCATCTGATTAGCATCAGACCTTGAAGGAGACACAACAGAACCACCAGCCTCGCTCATGATGGATGGCAGCAAATTATTATACGCTGGTCCACAAGTTGCAAAGTATGATGAGTACGTTGAGCCTGTTAGGCGCAAAGCCGCCATAAATTGTTGAACAGACTCAATACATTGTGGGCAGGAGCAGAGCCCTACATATTTTTTCAAAAAATAAAATAAAGCTTAATTGAATTAAAATTTGTTGACTTATAAATTTAAGATGATCCTTTAGAATAATCGTAATTATACTAACAGGAAATTGTCGGCGGAGTATTCTGAAAGAATGGACCACGTCTATTAACATTTGGAGGAGGACCAGCAGCAGTATTTCCTACATCATTCCTTAGTAAGGCCGTTGGTTGTTGCCTACCATTGCCAATTAAGATGAGACAATTTTTATTTTTAAAATTACAGTGTTACAATTTTTGCACACTTGACGGGAGTGGAACTATTTTTATTATTGTTATCTACCAAGTGTCAATCCCAGGAATAGGGTAACGGTATGAACCAGGATAGTTGTATGCAGCAGGGTGTGGGTAATAGGGTTGTTGTTGTTGTTGCTGCCTATGCCCGTGTCCTGCTTGAGCAGCGTAGTGATGAGTATGATGATGGCGTGGAACGTAATGTCTGTTTATTAGTTACACCATTTTTTGTATTTAAAAGTGAGAACTTCAGGAAATGCTGATTTTTTAAAAATTTATAATCTTTTACCAATATTTTTGAAATTTTTTGTAACTTACTTGGACATATTATCGATGGCTTTTAGTAAATTATGCTTCCAGATACGAAAATTAAAAGATTGGGTGAATAGTAAGTTTTTCGAATAAAGACAGAATTGCTAACAACACAACCACAAATTAGCCAAAATCGAAGAATGAGAATATAGTTTGCAAAGTGGATGTGGACAAGAAATTTTGAGCAATTAACAATGTATGAATTATTTTTATTAATGGACTCATTCATTGCGATTGTTTCGTGGAATCAAGGCAGCAGCCATTGCAGCATTTTTGTGCAGTTGAGTTGCTTGACTCGAAATAGTCCATTGTTCTCTTATTTCACGTGCAGTAGCAATGTTAATTGTGTAAGCAAAAGAATGGCTATATTGGTGAATAAATTTGTGCATCAAATCAGACAAAAGTTTAAATTGAACTCTATTCTATACTATAAAATAAATAGGTATATAATAGTTTGTATGTTCAAAAGTAGTTATTTATCACTTAAAATTACGTCATAATATGATTTGCTAGCAGCTGCTTACCTAAAAGAAGTACACATTGTTGAGTCATCATCGCATCGTCGTGTTTTCATGAAAAATGAAATAAAATGAAAGGGTTCCTAGAACAAGAAGAAGCATTCCGAAAAATTCTCAAGGTTATTATTTCCTTTCCAAACTTTCATGTTAATATCAATTTGATTCGTATGAAGCTTATACTCCGCCGCTAATGCTGAACTTGTAGAATGATTCGTCATTTGTTTGGCCCTGTTTAGTGCATACCTATAATAATATCTCACTCCTCTCACCGTCTCCTCACCTCACATTCGGCCTTCGTGCCGCTACCTACTAAAAATGGCTGTAGTAACGCTTTTGGGACGTGGGCCTGCGAGTATCAATATCCAGGCTATATTCGACCAAGAAAAATCATTCCATTTTCTTTTCTTCGTCCCAAAAAATCCTTTTTATTGCATTAAATATAAATACAACAACATGGAAGTATAATAGTTTTGTGTGAAAGTAAAAATGGCAATTTTGGTTTTTGCTTCTTTTCTCCTATTTTTAGAAAACGGAAAGGTGGAGGGTGAAATGAAAAACACCCAATAAAATACTAAGCACCTCATTTGAATTTCTAATGCATCGATTTATATTGTTCCTGTTACAAGGAATTGTCGTTCTACTTTCTTTACATCCCGTAGGCAAGACGTCAAATAATCGCTTTTTGGTTGATACGATCAAACGATCATTATAAAGTAAATAGAAGGCTCGATATCCTGAGGAAATCGAATTTCAGGGTTTGTTCCATTTACTTTGCTGCTTCTTCAACCTCATTCTCTATCATCCAATCCTTATTGAATCAGCTCAATCTCATGCAAATTTAAGACGAAGAAAATGAAATGGGTTATGTTATTCTCATGTAATAATACGTTTTAAAGCTCTATTGTAACATGTTGAATGTTCAAAGGGAATAGTATAATAGCATAAAGCCACAGTTCCACATTTTATTACTCCCCTTCGGCGGCTTTGGAAGTCTTCTCTGAACTGAACCTTTAATATTCAATGTTTATACTTTCTTCATTTCATTTCAGCTTATCATATTCAGCTTAAAATGAGATTATTTTACATAGAAAAGGATAAAAGCAACGGTTATCTGCTAAATTGACAAAAGCCGTGTGTGGGAAAAAAATTTTTTATAGATCAACACAAAATGCCCCTTACCATTTTTTGCCTTTAGAAACAAATTAAATGCTTAATCTTTAAACTCCCAACAAAGTGTGACACGGCACTACTCACTAACAATAAGTCACTACTCTAAATCACGAATCACGACATTCCTCTAAACTATGCACAATAAAATGCCTAAACTCACTGTTGCATGAAATCTTCAATACAATTAACAAGATGAAATCATTTTACGATTTTTACGATGCGCCGGATGCGCAACGTTTTCCTTTCAGCAGCGTCTCCGAAGCAGATATGTAAATAATTTAAGTAAACTTTAATTCAAATTTCAAATAAAATTTGAATAGCAATGGGTAAGTATTATTCAATTTTTGCAAAACCATCGGAAAGTACTCTAATACTCGAATGAAAGCCGATTTAGGCTTTTTTCTAAAAGTAAAGGGTGAATGAGTTTGTAATGGTGTACTAGACACATTCAAAAATGTTGAATATTGAAGGCTGTCTAAACTTTAGTGACCTGAAATATGGATGAATTATTTCATAGAATATAAGATAAGACTGAAAATATAGTGAATGTAATAAAGAAGCTATTTCCCGGCATAATTTATTGTTTAACTGTCAAAGACTGTGAGGAGGTTTTCCAAAAACTTTGATGTTTAGGATTTCAAATCGACTATATCATGCACAACTCGATTTCGAGGTCACTATCGGGTAATTTAGTAGCAATCTGTCAACATTATGTAAAACTGAAGCACATTGAACAGTTCCCAATGAACAGGGACGCTGTCTAGATTAGTTGCTTCGGTTTCTTTTGGAATGTGGATCAATAAATTGGACTTTTCGTTTCATAATTCTTCATTCATTATCAAAATCATCAGGAAGCTTACCTGGAGCAAAGTAGCAGAGCAGCTACATCATCAATGGTCACGGGAAAAAACGGAAATGGAATGGAGTGAAATTAAAATGATCGATTCATGGTTATGGCGTAAAAGAAACAAGATAATATATATATATATGCCGAGTGGACAGGACTCTGCTCTCGTTCCAAAGTATTCCAGGGAAGTTACTGAGGTTAGTGAGGTTTAGCTTGCCACATTCCTTACTTATATGAATAAGCTATAAAGAAAAATTTCAGTCCGAGCTTTATAATACGGTCTCTGTAATTTCATAATTTCATTTATGCCAAAAATCATATTATAATTAGCCCGAAAATGCTTATGATTAATGACAAGACAAGAGAAAAGGCGTCATTTTCAGCATCAAAATAAAAAAAGAGAACTACTTAAAAAAGAGCACTTTATTCGCATCACCATCATCATCCGGTGAATCATTAATCTTCAGTGTCTACTGACACAAAGCGTATAGTATCTTCATCGACAACTTCTTCAACGTCAAGTTCTTAGTCTAAATCATCAAGTCTAGCGAAGATGAGTAAGTCCAACTTCTCGTTCTGTGAGATGTTTGATTACAGTTGCTGTTCTTTATATAAGATACCTAAATAATAACACGTTTCCTTATCTTTCTTCCTTCGTCCTTAAAGAGCTGAAAACTTGAGATCGAATTCATGAACTTTTATGACAAAAAATAATAAAGTAATGACACGGACAACATTTTATTTAACTTCAGTCATTCAAGATCTTTTATTTAAAGGTGGATCGGCTTCATTTAATCAAAGAACAATACTAAGCACTAAAGAGTTACCAATTACCATATCTTAAAGAGATCTCTTATATCTGTAAGTAGTGTATGATAAATATAATAATAGATTGTATTATGGTATATACATAATAATATAATATGTCGTATTAAATATTTTATTCTAGATTCAAAGGAGAACGTTTCACATGCAAGATGTGGAAATATCTGTTGAGTTATGGTTATTATGAACATGAATATCATTACTTCCACTACAGCCACTACTATCGGCCAATAAAGCCCGTTCAGCGTCATCTCCGCAAGCTCCATTACCCGAGGAAAGTTTATTCGTTTCCTCCAAAGAAGGAAGGAGCATTTTACTCGATTTTCTTGTTGTCAACTCGAACTCACCTCCACCACCACCATCAAATTT
>JAHZNJ010002492.1:0-10119 GCA_027744475.1 Lepidocyrtus cf. sotoi NNG-2020
TCTAGTTACTACCATCCGATCATTTTCTTCTTTGAAGTATCTGCACGATAAATTCTCTGGTCTGGTCACAGTCGACTTCTAAAAGTCTTGTGTCATGTCATAAGTCATAAAGCTTTAGCTTGGGTTTAACTCTTAACATATGTACAAATAAAATAGACTAGTAGCACCCTCGTAGAAGAGAAGGACCAGGGCACACAGTCACAAATTGATTAGAATTCAGAAAGTTACAGAGCTTAGAGCAATCAACTAAATTGAATTAAAAAGGAGCGGCAGCAGCATGGCTCTCTGTGGTTTTTCTTTGTGTCATTTGCTAATATGCTTACTGACTGGCTGGTGAAGTCTTTTCCTTCTCCTTTAACTAATAGCTAAGCTAAGCTAAGCTTTAATTTATTTAAACTAGAGCGGAAGGCAAAATGCTATAAAAGTCGAATAAAATTCTATGCAGTAGCTAAGTAGTCAATATCATTGACAGAAGAAGAGACGACGGAACAAGACTTCTTTTTAAAAGGAGTCGTCAAAACGAGGTTTTGTTCTGTCCTAAATAGAGTACCGCAAGAGTTTCATTCAGAATTTATTTTTCATGCAAAAAAAACTTCTCATTTTCCGACTTGGGATCACTTAATTCTCTCCTCAACAAACTTTTCATTTTAATAAAAGAATAATATTTGAGTTTGAACGGAAATTGGCTCCCGTGCTATTTGCTCGTGCGTGCGTTTTATATATTTTTTTAAAAAGTTTACTTTCGATTTAAGCTTTAAACTCTTCAGATTAAACGGAAATTAGCAGATTTGGATTCATCTCACTAAAACCTAATGAGATCAGGAATAAAAAATCATTGTTTATTTCTTAACCTGAAAACGTCTTTTCATTTGTATGCCAAAAAAACAAAAAGTGCCAACAACATTATTCCCTTTTGCCCTACTATTTTCAGCTTTACAAACTAAAATCAACTACTTTTTATAAGTACAAGTACTGTGCAGTATTCTTTCTACCTCAACTGACTGACTAACTCAAGTTTTACTGAGTTTGCCCATCACCACAATCTATGCCGTTGATTACTCAGAGGAAATTATTTTCTAGATTTTTTGGCTCTCATCAGCTCCCTCGCCACTTACGGTTTAATGAGCGCTTGTTCTTAACTTTGAAAGCAAAAAACAAACACAACACAGCTTCTACGTTACACGGTGCGAAGTTGATTTTGCGTTGTCGGATTTTTATAAGGTGCATTTGCCTATACCAATAAGGAAGATTCCAGGAAACAAAAGGAAGCCTTTTTTCTGTCTACTCAACGCTACTTTGAAATAACAAAACACAATAGTAGCTATATAGTCAACTAAACAAGAACTAAATAGCCAGAAGCGATGTTTCTATTAAAATGCTCGTAATAATTTTCATTGAATTCATCGACGGAACTAATCGTAATAATACATACGTTTAAGATGTAAACTGTAAACAAAAATATACGCATAATTGTGAGTGAGCTTTATATAGAAGCAGAAACTGAATGCTTGGGGAAAACGGAAAGAAAACTGCTTTCAAAATCTTTGAAGCTTCTTACATTACATTAGAGAAAAAAGTATTGCTAACTTTACTGCAGAAGAAGTTTATTCATCCATCATCATTCATTCATTCTTCGTCTCTCTTCTTCTTCCTCATTCCTTTCCCCTTTCTATCCGATAAAGAGGAATTTTTGCGAATTGCGACTTCCTTTATGCATTAAACTTGATGGATACCCTACCCCTCGCTCTGCAGTCATCACAGATAAAGGAACGAATCAAGAATAATATCAAATTTGATTTGTAATAATGGTTCTATAGAATCTCGTCTCTGGAGCTGCAACTAGGATTCATTTAAGGAATCTTTCTCTAACTTTTTTTTAGTAAAGGAAGCAAAACCAAGGCAAGACCTTTCGTATTTTTGTTTCTATTCATTGAGCCCGCTCGTGCTTGCTTGACTTTTGAAATGATTTAAATGGCAGTGGAGGATAATTTTCATCGCATGGTCCAAAAAAGTGGGTTCAAAAGAGAAAAGAACCGTAGTGATTTAACGTTAGCTTACCTATCCTAGCTACTTTCTTTTATCTCATTTACTCGTATGAAATGAATGCCGCAACGGCAAATGAAAGCAAAATGCAAAATAAAAATGAGAAATTGGATGTGCTTTATTCTATTGTGAAGAGAAATAATATAACAAATTTTACAACGAAATAAGGCCCACTGCGGGAAGCGGGACATAAACTTCTTCATTCTTCTTTCATTAGAAACTTCTGAGGAATGTGTTTCCCAATTCTTCGGTATTATATCGGTAAATTTTCATACGGTATATTTAATTGTGTGATACTTTTTACTTTATTATACTACTCTCGCTTACTTACCTAGTCAGCTTAGCAGTCGGCAATCGTCTGCGACATTTGAGTTATGAGCTACATAGTACTTTTTTGCAGTTTAGAATAGAATGTATTGTATGGTTTATAATGAATCAAGCGTGATAAGTAATGATAATGAATCAATGAATAATGATTTTCGCTTTTGCTACTGCTTCTTTGATCTACACAGAAAATGAGTAATGGAATGAGTAATCCAAATCAAGTCTCACAATCTGCCAAGTTGAGGATATTAACAATGTATTTAATTTGGTGAAAGTATCTTGTTTGAAAAAATACAGAAACTATTTTAATTAGCTTCTTTTTTTACTTCGATTATTATTATTTCGGTTGAAAAATTAGCTTAATTGATCAAACAACAGGACAAAATTATTAGGAAAATAAAAGTAATAAGCAAATTTTATACCTGCCAATTTATTTATTGTAAATTCGAAAGTGACTTTTTTTCTTTCAGTACTCTCATCAATAAAGCCATTTTCATTCCCAATTGAGTATTCGATAGAATTGCTTTTAAAAGATCACATTTTTCTGCTGCTGGAAAATCGATGAACACTATTTTTTTGCTGCTTCGTACAATTCGAGTCCTACTATTTGCGCTCCAATCCAATGATATTACTTTTAGCATATGCCTGAACATTTTGTCAATATTTTGATTGTGGCCTTGTCCTAGTCCTAGTCCCACAGTAAAAAAACTATTTTTTCGTATCTTATTCTGCACCGCAGTATTATTTAGTGTTCAATAATGGCTCTCTTCTACTCGAATTATTGAACAAGCATTAACTACGCCTCTCTTCACCACCATCATACCACCTCTCCCGTCCTCGCTTCAACGTTTCCAATCAAATAGCCATCTTTTTTGCACTTGGAAACGTTTCAAGTTTAAATGCTCTTTAGTTTAGTCAGACACATTTTCTTATTCTTATAATGTGTCGGTCGATATAAAAAGCATTGGAGCAAGAGCTCAATGAAACTGTTATTTTCTCTCTCTCCATCTTTACTTCAATTTCAATGCATTACTCATTTCTTATCATCAAAAATATATCTTTATTGAATGACTGCATCTATCCCACTTTTCAGTAGATTTGCAGTATAGTTGTTGCCTGGTTTTATCAAGAGAAGAGCATACAAGCAGACGAAACCTTTTACAAAAATCTTTATTTTCTCATTTTCCACTCATTTCGCAAAGTGCCGATTTTCTTGACGTCGTCGAATTTTCTGTTTATTTAATCCTTGAGTCGAGCCGAGTTTTTTGTCAACTGCCAAGAAAATTCTGCATAATGTAATAGGACGAAGATCATCTGAAAATATTCATAAGTGCACATAAAACTAATATGAATATAGTTTTTCCAATACTTTATTTACATAAAGCTCCTGTCTAAAGAAAAGAATAAATTTTGCCAATAAAAATTACTGTCTTTTTTAAACATATTGTTTTGAAATATTAACCAATCGCGGAGGGAGGAAAAATGGGCAAGGAGAGAGGATGGGCTGACTACTTCCCTTCCTTTCCTCCTCTTAACTCAAGCCATTAACATAATTTATTTGTATTTAATTGACGGCAAATTACATTCAGTCAAAATATAGAAGAGGGGAGAAGAACAACCTTGACTTTATTCATTTTCTCTGTAAGCTTTAATGTCTGTGGCGTGGTCTGTGATTTTTCTATTTTCTCTTGTAAAATAAAGTAAAATTACAGAGTCGTTTTAAAACATCTATCGACAACAAGATACAGTTTAAAATAACTGCAGTGAATTGCACTATCAAAACATTATGTAAGAAAATGATGACTTCTTCATGACGTAATTTTGCGGTGGTACTGTACAGTATTTTATTTTACTCCACAGTAATATCATGTGGAGCTTTTTTTCGCGTACATTTTGCCACAATAATATGCCCTGCCAAAAATACTTTCTGGGAACACAAAACATATCACTCTCTCCTTCTCTTCACGAACGATTGAGTGAGAGCAGCCGATTGCATTTTTATGGGGAATGTTAAAGCTAAAGCTAACCACTTGGAAATAATTTTTATGGCAAGTTCCCTCTCGTTCATTCCCACAATTTTATCCAGATTCGCATTTTTAAAAGAAAACTCACTCCGTTTCTCTGCCTTTCTCTCTTTCTTTTCTTTTGTTCGCAAAACACAAACGCCTACGATCATACTTTACTTAGGTAATGTAGTTCTGTTTTCTTTCCTAGTTTTGGCTTGGCATTTGGCAAAAAGATGTGTGGTGACGGGGTCATGTCAAAGCAGTTCACTCAAAACAACTCAATGTGCAGAGGAGAGGCAGACGCATTCTTTTCTTGCATCAACTGAAAGAATTTTGCCTTCCTTTTAAATTGCAGTAGTTGCGAAATAAAGAGAGAGCGAGAGAGAGAGAGAAAAGAAAGAATTTCGATGGAGCAACATGCCTTGTTCTGGTAAACGGTAAACGGCTGAGACTTTACTCTACATTGTCTACATGCCTCGTATGGCACATGCTAGAAAAAAATTTACTTTTCGTAAGTCAAGTGAAACTGAAAAAAAAGGGAAAAGAACCAACAGCCTGAAAACAGCAGCAGCAGTTCTCTCCCAGACAGTGGTAACACGTGTGTATCCTTTAGCCTAGCCTTTTTTGTCGACACGACACCACCACCTCCACCGCTTTAGATAGCTTTATCCTTATCCAGAGTCGACAGCCGCAGAGTAACATTCGAGCATTCCATTCATTATGCATTACGATTACGTACGTAGTACGTCTTGCTTCCTTCTTACTTTCCTTCATTTCATCAGTAAAGTTAGAAAAAAAGTAAAAATACCTACACGCAACAGACTCAGCGTGGCACAAACTTATGGAAACAATCAGGTGGATTCATTTCTATTAGAAAGGAAGAGGAAAGAGCCGATAGCTGGCATGATGGCATGGCGTCGTCCTTTTCCTCGTCTTCAATAATAAAAGAATTTAATTATACACCTTATCCATTGACCTTCGACCAATATGCTTCCGATTCCGAGAGCTGTCTCGTCCCTGCTTAACCTAGAATTATTATTACTTTGCTGAGAAGAGGAGTAGAGTGAGCGAATGAAATATTTGCTGATATCAATATCATTAAATAAGTAATGAAGGTCATTCTCAAGAGGTGAAGTTTACGAAGAGCTGTCTCTTTCCTGCTTAACCTAGAATTGCTTTGTTGAGAAGAGGAGTAGAGTGAGCGAATGAAATATTTGCTGATATCAATATCATTAAATAAGTAATGAAGGTCATTCTCAAGAGGTGAAGTTTACGAGTTTGTGTGAAGCTCATAATTTGATCGAGCTTGTTTATTGGGAAAACGTAAAAACTTTGACAACTTCAAGTGTACGATTGAAGAGAAAACATTTAAAGCAAAGTAACTTTAGTCGTGTAGGAAGCCAAACAATAAAGCATTGTAAGTATTTTCTACACTTGTGTTCTAGCGATTCTATCAACTCTTTAAAAAATTTGGAACACAGATGCTTCAGATGTTTTCAATTTTCATTATTGCGAAAATTGCTTCAGTTGTTTACTACGAAAAACCTCTACTACAAAACCGAAACAAGCTGATAAATAAAAACAATGCTCAGCTCAACACAACACGACATAAACTTAAACAGCTGGCTCCTTATATTATCATTATTGCTAGGACCGACCTATCATCAGAATTAGCGGGGATGAAGCCCAAGAGAGTTGTTTAATTTGTCAGAGAAAGGTTTCCCTTCATTGCCTCTCCTTTCTGCGAACTTTCAATTTGTATTGATTGGGGAGAAAGCATTATTGCGAGGAAGTTTAATTTGGGGCGAAACAAGAAAGTTGTTTTATCGTGATTGGCAAAGAAAAGTTGCAATTTTTGTAAAAATCAAAATTACAAAAATGTAAAAAGCACTAAAGCAGTAATATTTTCCTTCCTTTGCTTTGCAGGAAAAAGGAAATCTCCCAAATTAGATGTATTTTACTTTGCCTCGCGCCATGTTTGTGTTGCCATTTTTTGCAATTTTCTGTGGAAGTATAATTGACAAAATTTATTGAAAGTGCAGAAATCACAACAACGTAGCAAAACGTAAAGAAAGGAAAAGGAAATGACTGGAATTGGAATCCCGGAAGAAGACTATTTTCATTACTACGATGGAATGGAGAAAATTACGATGACCCCCATCGCCATTCGCCAAAATATTTTACTACGCTTTTCATTGGCACTAAAAAGCAGCCATATAATATTGAATGAATGAAACTGATACGTTCCATCCATTCCATTCACATTCCCTTTCATGCTGTTATAGATAGCGAAAGAAAGAGTATAGTAAGTAGCAGTATCTATTCGTTCATGTCCCATCTCCCATCCTTATCAAAGGAAACGCAAGAGGCGAGAAAGTATTCATTAGAGATTCCGTCCGAGCCATTTAATTTGTCAGTTTGGAGGTGGCAAAGTGAATAAACGAAAAAGAACGAAGAAGGGAGGAAAGAGCAGCAGTGTATTAGTCAGAGTTAAAATTAATGCAAAAGACAAATTCGTCCGTCGTGACTCGTAAGAGTAACTGAGGCGTATGAAATGGAATTACATTATTGCAGTAAATTTGTATTGTAAAGCCAATCATTACACATTTTCCTGAGAAATGTGAGCGCACATAAAATTTAGAAATTTCTATCTTCAAATTTTAATTTTCCACCATAAAGCAGCAGAAAAATGATTCTTAAGCGGTAAAATAATTATGCCGAAAAGGAAACGTTTCTTCCTTAAAGAGTCAGACCGAAAAACTCTTCTATTTTTCACCGCAACAAATCTTCCTTTCCTTTTCTTACAAAACCCGAACCTTTTCCACCAAAGTTATGATACAAATTAAAATTTTGCAGTTAATCTAAAAATATATTTTTTGCCTTTGCATTTTCTTTCCAGAAGTAGTGATAGGAGTAAAGCCACATGATCCCTTTAATTCTTTACTCTTTTCTTTTTTACTAGTTCCGCTCAGTTCCTTCTCAGAGAAAGCTCTTGTCTTGTAAATACTGTAAAGCAGATACAGAAACAATACTTTTGGAAAAGAAATAAAAACGGGCGCTCTGCTACTGCTGCTGCTGCTCATTAAAAAAGGAGATAAGTATAGGGTTTAATGTTTAATAGCTTTTCTCTTTGTTTTGCGTGAAAGGAATGGAAAATTCTCTTCAACTTTTGTATATATTTACAGAGAATATAAGGTACAATAATGAGCCTCTTAGTACCCGCATAGATCCTTACTATTCCTTCTTTTCTTTACCCTTTTTATTTATTTTACAGCTGGTCTGGTACTATTTTACTCTGAATGAGGTAAATTTTTAGGAGGAGCAGTAAAACACTCGTCCTATTACCCTTCCTTAACACTGTGGGCGCTGTTCGGCTCGCTTCAGCAAATTTTTTGGCTAAATCTACGACTTCGACTTCAACTGATAACTTTTCCTTTTTTTGGTTAAATTTCAACATTGCCAGTGCAAGTTCATTTTCCTTCAGGCTTTTCTTTCTTTTTGCCTCTTCTTTGCCTGTTTTGCTTGTAAGTAGTTTTTTTCTTCTTTTCCGAAAAAGGGATATTATTATTTTCAGCTCATTCATTTTCTGGGAGGGGGAGAAAGAGAGCTATTATTTGACATCTGCTTTGAAAGTTAACTTTCCTTTTACTTTAGTTTAGTACTGTTTTACTACTTCTATGTAATTGTGCTGACGCTGCGACTCATCAGGAAATATTATTTTCACCTTGAGGTAATCTCATCTCACATTGCCCCATATACACCCCACTCACTCACTAACACTATTCCCTGCCACTGTAGAGGACCATTCCTGCTGGAAGGTGTCAATTCCGGATAAAAAAGGGAAAAGACAGAGCAACTTTCTACTTGTAGTTGTATCTATTTACTTTCACTTTCATGCATTTAACTTGGTACAGCTACAATTTCCAGAGAAATCAAAATTGATAAATTGAAGCAGTACCTTTTGGCTTAATTGAGTGCTAACTTAACTTATGCACTATTGTGCTCAATCTTGTTTTTATTTTATTTGAATTGTAATTTCAGCAAAGAAGATTACATGAGCATCATTAACATTAAATCAGTTTTACACTTGCATTTTAAAGCCCGATTGAATAAAGCACAATTCTTATATTACCCCTGGATAAAGCCTTCGTTCAAACGAAATAAATGGGAACACTTTTTTTTCAACGAAATGAAAGTTGGAATTTGGAATAATGAGACCATTTGATTTAGTACTTTTCGTATTAAAACTAAACTACTGATTCTTTATGTTTATAAGCCACTGCATTGACACATTAATTATATTTGATAGAAGCAAAATAAGGTTAACTCCCGATTATTTATGAATTTCTGACAAAAATTAAGTTGCAAAGATACTGACAAAGATAAAGAAAGTAGATTTAAAAGGGAACGCCGCCGTCTGGATCTAGTCATTCATTCATATCATATCATTATGATACTTCCCTATCAGCCGTCATAGTTTTCTTGATAGATGATAAAACTTTCGACAAACTTACTTTTACTACTACTTAAGAGGTAAAAACGTTCTTTCTGTAGTTATTTCGGTCGTTAGCTGTTAGAAAAAAAGTTTTACTTTTTGTATGATGCAGTGAAGAGGCAAAAGATCTAAAAGCATCTTTTTTATTCCCTGCTTATTATTACGAGTATGCTCTTTTTCCTTATGAAATTTTATGGAAAAGTTTCTGCTTTGGTTTCAACTTTTTATTAATTTCTCCAATTTTTTTAGTTAGTTCTACTTTACTTTGAAAGTTTCAGTTCAGCAGAGAGTGATGGCGATGTATTCAAAGAGTATGTATGTATTCTTCCACTAATGAATTACAATTTTGTGTCCGTGAAACAGTAACCCATATGACTGAATAAAACGTGCTTCAGATGGTTTTTTTGGAAATATTGTTAGGTACAAACTGACACACATAAAATTCAAATTAAAAACAAAACAAGGAAATACATTCTACAAGGAATTTCTGTGCCGAACCTTGAGTGACTTTTATAACCTAAATTGTGAGGAGATTCAAAAACCATTTCCTGAAAATAAAATCAATTATTATTTATCCAGTAATAACACTACACAATTAAAATGCAATGATGAAAGCGGAAATGCAAACTTTATCTAAGTATTTTGTGTGCATAATGATGTTTTTTTAAATTAAAGAACTTGTTACACGAGTTTGAAAAAATTGAGACGTGATTTCGTCGAAAAATGTTAAAATCCTTTCAAATAATCTATAACCACGACTGATAATACTCTGCTACATAGCTTAAAATTCCATTTCTGTAGCATTTTAAGTGACAAAGTTTGTTTTAAGATTTTTCGAATCGATTAAAAAAGTTCTTACTTGAATGAGAACAAGTTTCGTTTTTCGTTTGGGTTAAGGATCTGAAATTCTCGGAAGCGATAGGCGACAGGACTTCATAATCTCATTTGACTCTCTCTCTCTTACTTTCACTTTAATGATTAAAGTCAAGCAATTAAATTAACAAGATGCAGCTTTTCCGGTGCTGAATAAATGAGTCAAGGAAAAACGGAAGTAAGGAATAATTTAATCATTTGATGACAGTTGGATTACATATTCAATGTCTTTTAATTTGCTTTCAATTTGCATTTAATAACATTACAAACAAAAAATTAGCTGTAAGCTGGTGTAGTAACGTGCTCATTCAATGGAAGTTGGTGGTTGGTTGGCGGTTTCTTACAAATTTCCTTGTCTTGTAAATTTTCTGCAGATGT
>JAHZNJ010002493.1:0-10838 GCA_027744475.1 Lepidocyrtus cf. sotoi NNG-2020
ATCCCCTCCCTTTCATTTTCACTATTCACTATTTAGTATTTGAGAATGAGTGGAATGCAAAATGATTAATGCATCATTCGATCATTCCCTTCCCTATCCCACTTTAAGGTAATTTAGTAATTTCTATCAGTACAAAAGCAAATGTTTTGATCACACTGACATATTTTTGATGCGATATATTATGCAGCTGAAGCTGATGAAGAATTTGCAATGGATCACCAAAATTAAGTTTCTTATTAGATAGGAATAATAGGAGAATAAATGAAATGAAGGTTATAAGCTGAAATCAAAGCTTTGTACTTGAATTACTTATAAAATCATAAAATTGCAATGGGACTTGATATAGACTGACTGGAATTTATTCTACTTGCTGATTGGAGACGAGTATATTTATTTTATTCAATTGAAATTCAAACTAGTTGTTTGTTATATCATACGAGTATCTATATATCACTTGATATTTTGATATATGTATCATAAACTCAAAACTTTTATGTGGTATCCAATTACTTAACTGGTCCTGAATCTTTCCTGATGCCCTAGAAGCTTACGACGATTTAACAAAATTTTTCCTGGTTGAGCTAGTTTTAATATCTCTATTGACTTTTTTCACGGTTAGATCAGAATTTTATAGTTCAATATAAAAAGCAAACTTTGCATGATATCCCTGTTTAATATCTGAATCAACAAGTATGTAATGTAATGACCATTGACCATGCATAAAAATTAATTAAATTCTAAGCCTAATAAACTTTTTGCCAATGCTAAATTTAATGACAAATGACACGCAAAAATGAAGTTAGGCTTTGTTCTTGCAAATTGAAAGAAATGAAAAATAATTGACCAATTTTTTTATCAGTTTGATTAATTCACTAGTCAATTAATTCATCAACAGAGTTAATCTTTTATTTTCCCTGACTTTTTTGCAGTTGCAACTGTTTTCTATTATATTACGGAATACTGAAAAACTTAGAATCAATATAGATAATATGTAGTATCAAAACTTTCAAATTTCCTAATTGCCAAATAGATTACAAATTTCCTTTGAAATTTCCCGTTTAATTTTCTGTTTTGCTGATGCATCAATATCAAAACAAATGGATACTCGAAGTAATGTTTTCAAAGAACTGATCCATATCATTTGCGAAGTCATAGTCATAATTCTGGAATGATTGATTGACATGAATGGGTATTTAAATGCAAATATATACATATTGCTTAATAAATTCCCTGAATTAATTATGGATGTACCTCGAGTTTTCAAAACGCTTTGACTTTTTAACTTTGTGTTACTTGGAAAATAAACGAAGCTAAACTACTCAACTCACACACCACAGTTTAACCACGAGCAAATCCAAATCACATCACGAATGCCTGCACTCCACCACAATAATCGCGTTGCGTGAAAGTTCTAAAAGGATTTGGTTAAAACAATGTAAACGTTGGCTTATTAGACTTCAGAGAAAATTCTCCATAATAATATATTTATTGTGGCTAATATTTCTGAACTCATAATCATCATTACTCACGACACGACATAAATTCTAATCTTATTAAGATTATGACTCAAGAAAAGTAAATTATAATTATATGCAACAAAACAACAGCAGAAAAAAGTAAGAAGATATTATTTTAAAGTTAGTTTCCTTTTTGCACAGAGAAAAACATCATAAAAGCATTAATATTTGTGCTGAGTGCATACACGAGCTCCAAGAACTAAGTAAACACATTAATGCTACTACCACGATTAATGTAAATAATTTACTTTAAAGTACTTTTACTTACAAACAAAGCCTGTGTGAGTTTTGATGATAATCCTTAACGAAACTACTGTTTTATAATGTTGATGTTACGTTACAAAAGCAAGGTTACAGCAGCAATGATAGTCCAGAAGACGAATATTGACTGGTTAAAAAAATCAGCCGAACAGTTCCACGAATGAAATGGATAAGATATGATAGGAGGAATATGATACACAAAACTCACAACACACAGATGCAGAAACAGAGAGAAAACTAGAAAGAGACAGTGAACAAGTTGATGATGTTGATGTTTTACGAGTAAAAGACCTTCAGCCTCAGCAGCAGCACCAGCAAACAACAGGAAAACTTTTTTTCCATCCACATCCAAGCAACTATCGCAGTTTTTTACGAGCTCGTGTAATATCATATAATAGAAAGTTTAATATGCATTATCCTTGCATTAGGAAAGGAATAAGCCTTTATTTACTGGGAGGAGATATAACGCTGCTGCTGTGTTACGTTGCATACTATACATCAAAGAAACTCCTTTCATATTATTATAAAAACCATATAATAATGCAATAGCAATTTTATGTACTTGTTCTTTTAAACTTACTTTTGTACTACAAGTAGCAGTGTGTAGTATGAACGAGAAAGGTGTTCTGTTACTTCTGTTAAACTTCATTTAGTTCATTTCTACATTTCTACTCTCTAATATGTATTATCTACACGTAAAAATAGAGCAGAAAGGAAAAGAGGAGAGGTTCCTATTCTTCTTACATGAGTATTTTTTGGGAGTAGTTGTACGTAATATGCCCACATCACATTCGCTTACTTAAGTAGTTTAGCGGAACAGCTTATTTTTTCTTTCACATCTATCCATCCATCCACACAAAAGAAATTGCCCTGCGAGCTATACCTATTCACCATTGCCATAATCATCCTCATCAACATCATCCACCACCACTTCACTTACTTTACTACTTGGGTTCTAGGAGAAGAGTTCTCACTAACATATTGTACAACAACATAAAAGTGTATTCGATTCGAATGAAACCGATTGTGTGTATGAAATGAAAAAAAATGAAAGAAAATACTCTCTCTACTCGACTCGGTTCTGACTTCTTCGCTCAATCTCAAAGGCATAAGAAGACATAATAGGGTTAACTCTTCTACTTGCTTGGTTAGGTCTCTTCTTCCCTGGAAAAAGGAATAGCAAGCAAGTGAGGAAATTTGAGATTGTTCAAGTACAAAGTGAGTTAGTTGGTGAGTATCTCTGTTTTTGCCATTCGGTCTCAAAAGTAGCAAGTAGCAAGAGTAAATGCAAAGCCAAAGCCAAAGAAAAAAGTGGAAAATGATGATGGCGTATCCCCAAAAAAGAGATTCTATGCAAGACAAGTCATTTCGACATTTGTTTGCTTTTCATATTTTATGCTAAAACTTTTTCTGTTTAATTATGTTTCAGCAGCTAGAGATTTTACATGTACCTGTTATGTTTACAAAAAGGCGTAGTTCGTGGTGGTAGTTGGGAATATTGTATAATTTCCACGAGAAGTTTTAGTTTTTTTTTTTTACAAAACTCATAATGTGAGTGAGGTTTCGTTTCGTGGCTCATGTTGCCGTTATGTTGCGTTGAGTTCTCCAGTTTTAGAGGAGCGAACCAGAATCCACTGCTGGCTATAGCTTAGCTTCAGCTTTCAATCTTAAGTACCTGTGTATGATCCTTTATTACATTGTAACGTACATTTTATTACTGAAAGACGAAAGCGGAAATGTAATATCCTTCGCGTCCACTTCTTTACAGTTTCCGTTAGCCATTTTATGTAGGTATGTATTAGTAAAAGGAAGGAAAAGGGTTCCACACCATTTCATACGGTAACGGTGGTGGTGGCAGGAGAGTAAGAAAAGGATTGTAAATGAATCCATTAAAGAATAATGTTATCCTTTTTAAGTAGGTATGCTGTATTTGGCATTGTGAAATATTTATTTCACAAAATGACAATTTCGTGCACAACCACCTGCAAGTTTTCATAGTGCTTATTTATAGGTAGTAAATCCCAAATGAAAAACAGTAGCAGCGAGAGTAGCGTAGGTCGTAGACTCATTTCATAGCTGAGCTATCCGTTTTGAAATTGTTATTAGGCGGAGGAAAGGAAAACGGAAATAATCTTCCTGCTTTTGTGAGAAAGAAACGACAGGAAATGTGGGGAAAGGAACTTCAGTGAGGCGTCGTAGTCGTTGTTGTATGCAATTTTGCCGTTGTTGGTGAAGAAATAAGAAAACAAAAAACAAATGATTCTCTGAAAAACTAAATAAATCAAAATGCTTTTAAAATTCATCACATACATAAAAGTTGCAGAGTAACCAATATTTTATCCCTTTTCCATTAGGCGGAGGAAAGGAAAACGGAAATAATCTTCCTGCTTTTGTGAGAAAGAAACGACAGAAAAAGTGGGGAAAGGAACTTCAGTGAGTGAGCGTCGTAGTCGTCGTTGTATGTAATTTCGTCGTTGTTGGTGAAGAAAAAAGAAAGAAAACAAATGATTCTCTGAAAAACGAAATAAATCAAAATGCTTTTAAAATTCATCACATAGCAGTTGCAGCTTAACCATTTTTTATTCCTTTTCCTTTTTTGATTGTTGTGAGACACAGATTGAGCCATTGAGCCGTTTAGCGCAGCAACGCAAAGTGTGGCTCAACCTAACGGATTGTTGGAAATAGTAAATATTCCTGAATAAATTATAAAACTTTCCTATTAAGAGTTGTAGATAACTTTCGGCAAATAGGTATGGCTTCTGCATAATTATTTTCAATGCGATTTCGTTTCGAATGGGAAAACGTCAGCATTATTTTGCAATAGACACAAAACTGTTTCAATATGATGAAAATGGCTCTAATAATATTCAGAAAGTAAATTAATTAAACTAAAAGTAATTATTATTTAAATTGCCGTAATTTGCCACAGAATGCAATTACATTATTGTAAAGTCCAAGTCTTTCCCAAAAGCATTATTATGCCTTCCAAATTGTATTATTAGGAAAGATGAATGCTAAACAAAGCCTGAATCTCAATGCTCTTTTCTTACCTTCTTCATACTTTCCCAGTACCACACGTGCGTCGTCTTCGTGAGGCATCCAAAAATATTAAGAAAGATGGGTTCAACGCTCGTTGTTATTACAATCTTTGTACAGCTCTTGTCTTTTCCTCTGTGTGTGCAATATTTCTTTCTTGCGTCAGGCAGGATGTTCTTTTACATCCATATTGGATCTGAAACTGATTCAGAAGATTTGATTTCCCCATGAAAATAAATCTACGTGGAATTGTTCTGACAATAAAGCCAATTTCGCTGTACTTTTTGTGTAGGTAATTTACTTCCGTTTTCAGTGTACTGTATACTACATATACTCAATACTCGGTCCACTCAAAACACCAACTTAAGGAAGGAATATACCTGGAATGGAATACTCATGTTATTTCATTTGAACAAGTAAGCCTTTATTGTTTACTCTTCGGAGAAAACCGCAAAGACAAGTTTGCAATTTTATTTTATTGTTTATTTCACAAAAATAGATGTTTGGCTTGCTTTTACGAAATTACTGCGATGCGAAGGAGCATATTATGACAAGTCAATTTTGACAGGTATACAAAACAAGCTCGAGCCATGACGTTTAATTCTAGGGAAAGTAAATAGACCAAAATGAAATAGAAATAGCATTCGCTTGCAAAGTTAGAATTGGAATTGGGATGAGTTTGAGGGAAAAAGGAAAAGAGGAGGAATTAATACATTTTTATTAAGTGTAATTATTTGTATTAATATGTACATATCTTTTAATTAGAGGGAAAATTGCAGTTGTACATTCTTTATAGATACATTCGTAGTAGGTATGTACTAAATCCTGTGTATTAGTGGCATTCTATTTTCATTTTATTTGTTCATTTTGCTCATTTCCTGCTACGAAAACAAACCATGATGTATCTGTCGGATGCAGAAGAAAGCTTTTGTCAAGATGAACAAAATATAGTTCCATTTCCATCTAATTTTGTCTATAAAATAATCTTTCCCTTTGCCCGCTATACCAAAGCGGCTTGAAAGTATTTTGCAAAAACATCTCTGCCTATAAAATAAATTGATTCCTAATTTCCTATTTATTAAGAATTTGTTATTTTCCTAAAGGATCCCATCATCCCATGAGCATATTTTGTTATGTAGTAACAACAAACATAGTAACTAGTCTGTATTGTTATTGAAAGTTCAAATGTAACATCAACAACAAACAACCCCTTCTTTCCTTCATACTACTACGAACATTCAGTTAGTTACCTTTCGCTTCAGTTGGGTTGTATAACATTCTTCAGGTTTCTGTTTACGTTCGTGCTCGTGCCTAAAAATGAGGATTTTATTTTTATAGTAGGCATTTTGTGCAAATAAGCTTGGGAATTTTTCCAACGTACTATTTTGCGTACCACTATACTATACATAGGTAGCGAGTTACCTTATATGAACTTTAAAAGTTAAGAAAGGATCAGGATGGCAACGGACAGGAAGACTGATGGGAACTCACCTGTCGCTCTGCTCTCTCCGTTTGTTCCCTAAATGACACTAGAAGTTGGAGAAAGCACAAACACTATGAATCCAAGATGAAAGAGAAAGCAGATAGATACATAAAATACTAATATGAAAATTTCATGGATTCTCTTCTAGATAAACATATTCCATTTTTATCCTTTGCCGTAGTAGTATTTTTAGTTGTCCTGAAATTGTGATTCCACATCCGGCTTTTATTTTCGTAAAAACTATATTTATTTTCAAAGCTCAGGAACAGGAACGACATTTTCTTTTTTTGATGCCAACAAATAAGTTGTTTATAAGTAATGAGCTCTGAAAAAGAGGTCTTATTACTCTCTTTCTGTATTTGTAGATATGAAAATGAAATATGAGACGGAGATTTGAAATGATGTTGCAAAGTTTTATAGTAAACAAGTACATGCTACATATATAAGCACCGAAATGGCTTTAAAGAAACATTTTCAGTTTCAAACAAGAAGAGTTAATGAAAATCCATCTGAAACCAAACTTAAATTGGGAGGAATAAACTCAAGCTGAAATGGCAAGCTTTGTCTGTATGAAATCAACAAAGAAATTCAATCACAGTAGAAAATGGCATCTAATATTGAAAAGCTCACTACTTCTCCATAATGTAATTGACCAATAAATTAAATATTATGTATTAATGTACACTGTACGGTAACGATACAAATTGTATCGAACAAATCAAAAACGATTGCTTGTTCCAGTATTCTATTATACTGTATTGTATCATACAATACAGTATAATAAAATACTGGAACAAGCAATCGTTTTTGATTTGTTGACATTTACTGAAATAGTCATTGGCAATTGTTCAATCCCTCTCAAACATAGTATTGTACGCATTTGAAGTTTGTCAACATTTAAATATTATAAATAGGTAAGTAATTTTTATTGCGCTTTTACAATTGCAAATTGAACTTTTAACATTTAAACATCGTCCTCTTTACTTTCATCTTACGCATAATATCTCAAACTAGCTCAGCCCACCTCACTCGCGTCGCACCCAAGGTGGTTTCTCTCAGATTACCCCAAAATCAAACTTGCCGACAACTCTCCCCTCGTCACGACACTGCCTGTGTGACGTGACGGAAATAAATGAAATGCTGGATCAACTAGTTTTCTAAATTTACTTACACTAGCGAAAATTCATTAGAATATGCTAAATTTCTGCTGATATGAGGAGAGACCTGAAAGGAATGAATACTTTTTTTGCATGAATAATCACACAGCCAAATTACACAAAGGAAAACTGACAGACGTGTACCATAACGTTTGGATAGTCATTAAGCCTCGTTCGCTGCTCACCCATGTGATGATCTATCAGCCATTTTGTTTACACGTGCAGTCACATGCATGAAGCACATTTAATTAATTTTTTTAACATTCTGAGAGGACTGCGACTGGCTTACCGTTTTGTTTTTAAGGAAAAAAAACGTGGAAAAATCCGAAACCGAGTATTTTTCTGCCTCCTACCTACATTAATTAAATATTTACAGGATTTGCAAATCTCTACAACTGATCTTTATAACAATTAATTACGGCTGAAAAGGCTTTGATGTTATTTTACTAATCTTGAAGTTAATCTTCACCGAAGCTCGAGACCGATATGTACACAGTTAAATATAATTTTATTGAACTAAAAGGCATTGAAAAATCATAGCCCATTAAGAATACATCAAAAATTTACAAGATAAGACGTTAATCATTAACGTGTTTTATTGTTGTAAGCATATAAATAAGTGTAATTGAATAATAATTTTCAGTTGCTAAATACGATAGACTTCCATTGGTAGATAAATTTATAACATTTATTTGTATTAGTAAAACTAAACTACAATTTCTTTTAATTATATTATAATAATGCACACGGTGTGTTTGTGCGAAATACTTAAGACTAGAAGAACTAGTTTAAATTGTAATAATGTAGTCAGTGCCGATTTACTATTTACTTATTTACAGATGATGATGCTGTTGATAATATTTTACACGTCTGGAATGTTCTGATATCGTGCGTGCCAGATAGTTTGTACAAACATTTAATTTCGGAAAATAAATTAGAATACTTCAATCAAAAGAAAAGTTACTACACGCTAGCCATTTTGTCGTTCAGCAGACTAATTAATCATCGTCACTTCCATCACAACTCAACTCTTGACTGCTGCTCCTTCTTCCACTACTACTACTTGTGCTTTTGTTTCGTCTTGGTTCCAAATGAAGTTTCGCGTTTTTGATGTCTCTCATAAGCTGATAAAATTCCTTCTGGTTGCAATCCAAAGGCTTAGACCCGTGAATGTATTCTATACTTTTGTAAAAGTCTCCATCCATTAGAATAGCGTAACCGCTAAGCGTAACCTGTGATCAGATTTCAAAGGGTTCGTATTATTAATAATTTTCCCCACATTTAGCAATTCCACATTGCCTTTCTTAAAATTAGATTTTATGTCTTCGTATTTCGTACACTCGTACACACTTCATAAGAAATGCAATATGAAATGCTGGGTAACCACAATAAAATTACGAAACGTATTAAAAATCTTACCGACTGAGAGTACAAACGAAACATCTTCAGTTTCATAAAGCGAATGGCAAGTCTCAGTGACACATCCGTGATGCTTCCATACAATGAAGAAATATGGAGCTGTTTAAGACCTAATTAACCACAACAAAAAAAGTAATAATGAAGAAAGATGTCAAGTCAAAGTCAAACTACAAATAACGTTCATTCTCCGCTGACAAAAAAAGGCTCAATAATCAAAAGAAAAAAGGAGAGAAAGCATACAGGATTCATTACACCTCCAGACAGTAATATTAAAAGAGAAATATGTGGAGTGGTTATTATTTTTGGAGACGAGAGAGACTTTTACATGAGCACATAGAGCAAGTATGTAGCTGCTGCGCTGGGAAAGGCAAAAAGTCTTTTCAGAATCCATTAGGAAAATAAATTTTCCGCACTCTCAGTCTCTTAACAGGAAGCTAGCGTAGTAGGTATTTGCGTCATATTTATTATAAGACTACTCATTACTTTTACTTTACTACTTTCACCGCTGCTGAGCCGCTTTTTACGGAGAAAGGAAACAAAAAAAGTTGGTATTTTATTTTTATATATATTTTTTTTACTTGTTAATTTCAAAATAGCAGGCTGCGTTTCATCAGATCCAATCAAGCCATGATCAGTGAGATTGGAGCATAATATGAGTGACAGATCCTTTATGCGAGGCATTCCATCACCATTCCAAAGCCGCAGGAATTCGTCATCAAAAGCATCCCACTGGTAGAGATCAAGTCGTCTCAAATACTGGAAATTATTAGCGATGTCAATTGCCCTAACTAAATCCGCCGAGCCTACCCCCCTCCGACTATACGATATCTTTAGACTAGTTACTGTATTCCTTTCTGTTTGGAGGATTGTTTTCAGCAAAGTAATAATCTTTCCCGTGTCCCCTTCTACGGAATCTAAGTAAAGATTCAGTCGTTTCAAAATTGGTAGTTTAGCCTCCTCCAAATTCCTTTCTCCTAGTAAAGCAGCAGAGGAGACCCAGAGGGAGATGAATTCTACCTTGTTTAGTTTACTAAGCTGAACAAATTCATTTATCCCATCTAAGGAGCCGATCGTTTCTAATATGCTTTCTTGCTCCGTGTTTAAATTTTTAATGAATGATTGATGAACGTTATCTATAATCGTGGAGCTCTCATAACACGCCACAGCAAGTTCAACGAAAATTTTGCACTGGAGTGGGTTTAGAAGTTCTAAAGTTAAGTTCCGCAGATTTGAACCTGATCCATTATTACGTTGTCGTAGGTAGACTATGAGGGGCTCTACTACGTACTCTTGTAAGATCCGATTCCTCTCGTCTTTATCAAAAGTACTTATAAAATTCAAGAAGGGTAGTTTAAGCTTGTGTAAAGCCGTGCATTGGAATACCAATGACTTGAAATGTTGTAGCTCTGGCTCTTGTATAAAAAGAATATTCCCTATGGTAAGTTTCTTGATCCCTTTTAAATTGTCCGCTAGTTGTTGTGTTATTACAGTATCACCGTTATTGTTAGTTTGTTGCGTTTGCATTTTTGCGAAGTTTATTCCCTGAAACGCAACAGATTCTAAGCTGGGACATCCGCTCAAGAGATTAAATACCGCTTGGCCCCCTATTATCGACCCAACCACCAAAACTCGAACGGTATTACCAAATTTTTGTGAGAATTCCACTAAATGCTCCTCTTTCGGAATTTTTTCATATCCTAAGACAAAATTACACCATTCCGTCTTTGACTTGTGAACTTTCTTCATCTTCTTGTTTCCTATGCCTGTATGAAAGATTATGCGAATCCGAGATAAATGCTTTATTTGATCCACCCATGATTTTGTCGTTTTACAGACTAAACGTAATGACAAAAGACTCTTTGGATCGAGACAACGGAGTAAGACATCAGTTATCTGGAAAAATTGAAAAAGAAGATTAAATATAAAAGCAAATTTAATTTTACAAAGTGCCCCAATGGCCTGGTT
>JAHZNJ010002494.1:0-13068 GCA_027744475.1 Lepidocyrtus cf. sotoi NNG-2020
ACTAGATCTGAAACTGCCGTTGCAATTCCATGGTCATTTGTTGCTTGACAAGTGTAACGACCACCATCCTTAACGCTAACTGTAGAAAAACATAATTCTATGTCTCCATTCCTCTCATTATAAGACATAGTAATGCCAGAGTCTGCCGGAGGCTGAAATTCTTCGGAGGAATTGTTTTTCACCCAAGTCACGATGGCTGGGGGTGATGCTGAAAAGTTGCAATAGAAAATTAGCTTTGAAAAACATTTGGCTTAATTTATAACAAGCATATAAAGATGTTGCAATTCATACCTGCAATTTTGCATTTTAAAGTAACATTTTTATCCCCTTCGTCCACCATTTTCCCTTCCAAGGGAATAACAAAGCGCGGTGGCTTGATAATAGTCTTTGTCGCAACTTTTTGCAGCACTGGAGGTGAAACTTCAGTAACTTTCGCCGATTGTGGTGTAGAAACGGTTTGCTCTGGTTCTGCTTCTTTTGCAGCAGCTTGATCTGACTTCTAAAACGGAAACAGATTTCAAAACCGGAAAGTTAATTATTCCTACGAGTACATAGCAATTTTGAAAACGTTACTTCTTGTTTCCACTAACTTACTTCAAAGTTTTCTTTCACTATCAAGCAGCCAAAACACTTTGCATCGCCGCCAGAGTTCACAGCTTTCACCATATAGTTTCCTTTATCGTTTAAGTCAACCTCGTTAAAATACAGCCGATGCAGAGGGCCATCTTTTGTTATCTGAAATGATGTAATTGTTGTTGGATACATATTACTGCTATACACATTCAACTATTCAGCTAAATTATACATTACGTGATAAATTACTCACCTGGATTCGATTCAGTATTGGGCGTATCTGGGAATTATTTTTCCACCAAGTGACATCCGTAACCAGATCAGGATTTTCAGGATCTTGATTAATCTCAACAACAAAAGAAAATTCACTTCCTGCCGTCACCATTTCATCTACTAGATCTGAAACTGCCGTTGCAATTCCATGGTCATTTGTTGCTTGACAAGTGTAACGACCACCATCCTTAACGCTAACTGTAGAAAAACATAATTCTATAGTAACCAGATCAGGATTTTCAGGATCTTGATTAATCTCAACAACAAAAGAAAATTCACTTCCTGCCGTCACCATTTCATCTTGAATCATTTTATTGAAGGTCGGCGGTTGAACTGGTTTCGATTCTTTAAACATTATTGGAGATTAATAAACAATTAATAATTCAAAATCCCTATATCTGTTTTGCTATATATGTATATGATAAAATTATAACTGTACCAGTTATTTCGGGCGATTTCTCAAATACAAAAATTTGACACTTTGAGGAAGCTTCTCCGCAATTATTTAAAGCAGACACAGAATAAATTCCATGGTCGGAAAGTTCTGCGCTATCCACAACCAGGGAGCATTTATCCCCATGAAACAAAAGATGATGAGTAGACGACTCTTTTAATGGAATCGCGTTCTTATACCATATCACTTCCGGTTCTGGATTGCCGACAATGACACAATCTAATATTAGCGTGTCACCAACACGCCCTCGAATATCCTTTAATGGCATTTTGACGGTGGGTTTCACTGTTTCTCCATCCGATACATTTAACTCGGAATCAGAAGTCTCTGCTGGAAGTAAGCCCTGCAGTAACATAAAGAAACAAAATTTATTAGCATCCCTCCAGTGCAACCAATTGATCATCTTTTTAATTGATAGCCAATTTTTATTACCTTCACAATGATTTGACAATCTGACTGACACTCCCCACCAGCATTACGGATTAACACGGTGTACTTTCCAGAGATTACTGGATACGCCTCGTTGAATATCAATATGCTTGATGATCCTTGAGTAGTAATCTTCGACATTGTATAAAATTAAGACACAAGTTTTAAGAAATTATTAGAAAAAGTTTTTAAAACTGTTGGCTTTTTAAAGCAGTTGGTTATTTACCTCAGCAGAAGAATTGGTTTTTGTAAGTATTTTGTTGTCATCCTTCAACCAAACTACAGTAAAGTCAGTATGTGACTCAAATTCACACTCCAACTTCACCTTTTGTCCAGCTCTACTCATCAAATTCTTTGGAAGGGGCTTGATAATTCGAGGCGGCAAGCGAGAAAGCTTCCTTGACAAATCAACTACCAATACAATATAATCGATTAATTATCAACAAATATTATTGATTGATTTGCCAAATTATTGGAATGGGAATGAAAAAATTCATTTCCATTACCATCCCCAGTTATCTGCAAGTCAATCTTTGTCTCACAATCCCCCATTTTGTTTGTGCCCACGCAAATGTACGTGCCGTCATCCATGTCCTTGACTAATTCGTCGAACTGAACTTCACATATTCCCCTCTACTTTCGCTTGGATCACGTGAGACTTTCCATGTTCTCCAACGGATGTTGGGGGATGAGGGAGGAATCGTGGAGGGACTAAAACTGATGTTACCGGTTCTAATTGGCACAAAACAGATTCAACACAAAATTCATCGTTGCATTCATATTCTATTATTTTTGTCAAATGAATTTTCACGTTTCTGATCTTGAACATAATCTTACCACGTATTGTGAGACGCCCACTTGTTTCCACCATAACATTTTCACCTTCACCAAAAGCGCGACAAGTAAATATGGCTGAGTCTTCTGGCAAAACTTCATCTACGGTAAGTCTAGCAGTAGAACCATCCAAAAAGTCAGTCTTGTAATCTGGATTGGATATTATTTCTAATCCGTCTTTGAGCCACACTAATTTTTGTATACGGCCTGTCGTTCTAAAAAATAATTTTACAAAAAAAAGCATCATATTATTACCGCCACGGTTAAAATCCTTCAGTGTACAAAATTTATGCGTTAAGCTTAAATAAAAAAACTTACTTGCACTCTAGAACGACCTTGTCACCTTCATTAACTACAAGATCCTTCAGAGGCTCAACAAACATTGGGTTAAAGCACTCTCTGGATGGTGGTCTCTGCTGTTGTTGCTGCTGGAGCAGTGTGGTCGCTTCCTCCACAAGAGAATATTCGATTTCCTCAGTTTCAGTAGACATTTCCACTCCCTTTTTAACAAATACTTCCTCAGTTTGTGTTTCGAAAGATCGCCTCCGCTCATCAAGGGTTTGTGTAAGTGTATCTCTATCAACTTTTTCCGCAGCCCGTGGCTCCTCCTCGATGTCTTCGAATTGTGTCTCCTTTTCCACTGTTTGCGGAGGGGGAGGAAGTGGAGACATGGATTGTCTTAGCACATCCAACACAGCCATAGTCATGCGCTCCTTCTCTTTCAAATACTCCCTTGTTTTTGCTTCCAATTCATCCTCATCCATTAACAAAGTAGAGGTCTGCGTGCACATTTCCTGTGACTTTGGACGGATTACCTTTGTGGGAACAATAAGCTCTTCAAATACTTCGACTTCCTCTTCCTTTGGTTTCTGCTGTTGTTTAGTAGATAATGGGGCATTCTGATCCTGAATGATCTTTTCACTTAATACTGCTTTTTTCGGCTGCTTTGTTTCAATCATGATCTGAGATTCCAGCTCTAGCTCAAACGGGGAAGGAGCTTTCTCAACCACAACGGCAGGTTCACTTTGACTCCGGATGATATCCAATAGGCTTGTCAAATCACTTTCAACTCGGATAATTTCTCCACTCATTTTTTCTCCGTGGTCTCGAAGAGGATAATGCTGTCGTGTCTCCTCCTCTTGTGACACGTCGAATATTATTTTAGAGATTTTTTCAATTTCCTTCAGCCTTTTTTCTTGTTCCCCTTCCCTCACTTTTAAACTCTCCAGTTGCTTCAAAAGACCCTCAATATCTTCTATTCTAATTTTTGGGGCTTTCGATTTCGCAATTATATCGTTAATATTCTTATTCACTTGATCGTAATGCTCATATGACTAGAAACAAAAAATGCAAATAATAAAAGTTATAAATCAGGAGCACTTTCTACAGAAAAATTGCTCTTTACTAAAAAACTTTATTTTATAGCGGAGAATTAGGTACGGATGGATGTATGCGCGCGGGTGAAATATGATTTAAGAAATGATGAAAAAAAAATCAAGCACAAACTTTTTCGATTAGTCTGAAGTAGTCCAAGCTGAGGAGTATTAGCTCTCTCCGTTTGCCCTTCCGATCCACAAGGAGATTCAGTTTTCCTAGAAGATTTTGCGCTTTAACGTCTGATGTCTCCGACATGCCAGCTGTTGTCAACAGTCTTGATAACTTGTCCCGAAGTGTCTGCAAAACATAATTTTTGTAGGTCGTCGTGAGTGAAGAAGAAAATGTCACCAAAATAACATCATTATTATCACGAAAATTTACGAAATATCCTCATCATCTCAAACGACAGTATTTTAGATATATATAAAGTAGAGCACAAGTGGATAAACATAATTTTCCCAGTGAATCTTTATCTGCAAAATTTATTGTATGAAAATCTTTATAAAACTTTTAAAAAATCAATTTCATCTACCTCCACAGTCTTCTCGAATCTCTCAAAGCTTGCCAGGTAGGTTTGAGCATCTCTCAAATTGTTTCCGTAGTTGCAAGGATGTTCCAGTTCTGAAATAAGCTCGTTCAGCGTACGATTGATCATGTCTAAATCATTGTGAATCATTTTCTCTGTGAGTTGTCTTGTCAAAGTTTCCTGCTTCTGGGAAATGGATGAGTCCAAACGATCCTGAATTATTGAGACGGTGAGAGTGCGCAGCGTTTTCTCTTCTTTCTCAGCTTGAATAGGTGGCTCCTATATTTTTACCCAATACCGAGAATTTCTTTTTATCTCGGAGTAGCAAAAAACCACACAATCGATCAAAATCTTTTAAGTTTTTTTTACCTCGTGTCCTATAACAGAAAGAACTTTGTCCAACCTTCCTTTCAAATCCTGATCCATTCCCCGTTCAAAATCTCTTCGGAATAAGGTTATAGCGCTGAGGTCTCTCTCAATACGTTCCACAACCGATAAGGATTCGTTGTCAACAGTTCCTGGAAATTCGCGTGGTATTTCCCTTCCTACGAGTTCTTCGACGTGACGGCACACGTTTTGAATTTGTATTAAATAAGATTCCAATTCCTTAGTAACGTTCACATAACTTTCTTTAAGTCTTTCGAAATATCGTTCCCAGCTAATCTCTTCTGTTGTCTTCTCCGCAAGTTGAGACCCGACTAACGGCTCCTGAGCGTTCAAAATGTCTACGACGGACGATAGTCAGCATCCATAGACAGAGAGAGGGAGAGAAGCAAAGAGATAGGAAAATGAGCCGTAAAATTATTAGAAAACTATGAAAAGATAAACATTGCAATTTCTTCCATTGCCACCACCACCAACATCACCACCATCCAAGCAATAAGACTGTCATTTACGAGAGAAAAGCGTAGTAAAAGTGCATTAGAGTTTTGCCGTAAAATTGGAGTAAACATGACATTCATTTCGAACCGAGTGAGATTAAAAATAAATAAAGATGGGACAAAATGAGTAAAAGTAAACTCAGGAGTTTAAAAATTCATGGCTTTCTGTAAGTAAAATACAACTGCTTCCATCAAATTCAACTCAACTTAAGATCAGATTTTTAACGGAAATTTTATCTAGGATGAACGTTTACTCAAAACTTTAAGAGCGAAAAGGGTCACACAAATTAATCTGTCAAAAATGACTACCCAAAAAACATCCACGCCAAGAAAAAAACGGATAGCTTCTCTTCATACTACTATTCTAAATAAATATTATATAAACACTTGTGGCGGTGGCTGTGACTTCCTATGAAAATATGTTTAAGCCGTAAAGTAGTAATGTAATAATGTATTTATTATTATTCTCTTTTTATATTTAAGCTATCTTGGTAGTCTTACCTTGTCTGAAGTTTGTAATCAAAGGTTGGAAAAAGTTTTGCAAAGTTGAGCTGAGCTTCGCTTCAAGTTGTTCCCTCACAATTCTTTCCAAAGCAATGGAAGGTTTATCTTCGGATCTTACGGTTGTCGCCACCAAAGCGTCATTCAAAACAGGGAAATAGGATGGCTCTACTGCTGCTGCTCCAGCTGAGGAAGTAGCCGCCACATCAATGGACACCGATAAACCACCACTGTCACAACATCCCTCAATGGGAACAGTATTCCCGAGTAAATGATGATCTAATTTAACCTGGATTTCCCCAAAAAATCAAAAGAAAAAGATACAAAATATAATGTACATTTTATAACGCTCCACTGCAGTATTTTATTCTTATTACTACTTCCGCACACGTTCATCTTCTAATCTCGGTCATCTTTTTCTTTCGGGCTTTTGTGTGAGGGTGGAAAGGATTGATGGTGATGCTAAGATTGCATCATGTTTGGGGAAAGCACACAAGACAGGAGCAGATCCAAGCGTAAAAGCAAATAAGCAAAAAAAGCGGAACTCTCTTCCATCCCGTAATATTGCGTTGATTTGGATGGATGGATGGACCATCGTCGTCCTTCCTTCTTCCTTATCGTGTTCCCATACTGTCGTCTTCGTCGGTGGCAATGGAAGTGACGGCACAGCGGCGGTGGTGGTGGTGGCAGTTGATATGTTGTTGATATTATCAAAATGTACACGAACTCTTTCAATATCGCCATTTGTTACTGCTGCTTATTATGTGTCTGTATCATTAGCACATTGAAAAATATTTTTTTATATTGCTGAAGAAGAACCTCGTCAAAGTAAAGAAAAAAACGGTAAAAAATAAAATGTTGAATGCATCTTGACTACTTTGTAACATTTTTGTTTTCATCATCATCGTATGAAAGAAAGAGAGTCATGCCCGTTCCATGATTATCATCATCATCATCATCACCCCAGTTGAAATGAATGGAGCGTAATAATTTGAGCCGTGTGTGTGTTGGCTTTGCTGGGATGAAGTAACAGCAACAACAACAACGTGATTCCAATAAAACTGTTCATTCTTGTTATTTATACCCATGCGGAAATTTCAGCAGAAATGATCTGTTTCACAGACAGCAACTAATTTTCTCTTTTTACTTTTTCTTACGTTTTACTTATTTAATTTTAAAAGATGGAACAGCCGTTGTGGGATGTATTAGTTTTGAATTTGGAACTTAAATCTCACATAAAATAAATGTGCAATTTCTATAAATCTGACTTGCGATGGAAATGAACCGTGTTTGTGAAACATAATAATATATTATATCCTTCATAGGCTACTTCATAGGTCACATTAAACAGTTGATATTATAATAGAAATTTTTGCTGCCACAGCCACTTGAAAGTAGTAGGATTTTTTTTAAAAAAAGAAGAAATCAAAAGGGGAGAGAGTAAGACAATGAAATTTTATGAAGAAATAGGCTACCATATGCGTGACCTACTTGAAAAGATTTACAATATGGCTTGAAACGCCAACACAAAAAACCCAAGCTGAAGCTGCATTTTATCAGCACAGCTATAGTAGCTATAGTCCTTTTCCCCATTTTATGTTGCTTATTAACTGCAAAATGAAGCTATGCAGCTACTTTTTTTAATTTACTTGTTGGTAGGCAATTGCCTTAATTTTTTATGATGATGATGATGACGACGATGTAACAACATTTAGGATTATTAGGATTATATACTTTAAGTAATTCGTTAAACAAGCGTAAGGAATTAGTTCAGTATAACTACTTTCTCTCGTGCTGTGGTGATTAGAAATACAAGCAATTCATTAATTTGAGAATCATTCTGGTATGATTTTAGCCATGAAGTAATTTGGTATTGTCTTCATTGCATTATACTTTTTATGTACGATGTGTCTAAACAAATTTTGCTGACTTTTGAATAGGAAAAGTCTAGAACGGAAACTATATTATCGCTTAGTTAATATGTATATAATTGTACAAACTTTGTTTTTCTTTGAATCAGAACAAAAAACAGAACGCTGCTGGCTAATTTAAGTATAATGCCGCTGCTACGCTCGTGCTCTTCCAATTTACAATCTGCCACCAGAACTACATTTATTACGAGAAGAAATCTCTGCTTTTTTGCTTTTTAACCTTCCAAAAGCAATAAAAAAAATTGGAAAAGAACAGATGCATTTTGCATTCTACCATATCCAACACCATACACCCACATAAAAATAAACACAAGTGAAAAGTGAATGAAACACATGAATTTTAAAACTTGACTGCTTTACTGCTGAATTCATCATAAACTTTTACTAGAAAGCATTCTAAAGGAAAAATTTTAAAACGGGCTATTTTGTTTGCTGTTTACGATTCAATATTTGATTTGAGAAGCAAATAAGGAAAGACCTTATAATATAATACAGATTCTACTTACTATAATACTTTTTGGTATTATGTTTTATTTAATGAGACGAGTATTCAGAGTGGAACTAAATGTCTATAAGAGTGTCATGTAAAAACTTGCAAAAATGTCATTATATTTTAGTTTACTACGTTCGAAAAAAATCCAAAAGTGTTCTTTGTTAAGCACTGTCTTAAACAGCAATAATCACTTTCATGTACTATTTCTTCTAAAAGTATTCAGAAAAGAAGAACAAAACTTGCACAAATGTGTCGGTCAGGCGAAGAAGCAACTAAAAAATGTATTAATTTCGAATGAGTAAACGGATACAATAACAAAAAATGTGCAATCTATACAAGACGATGAGCATAACGTACGTACTTTTACGTAATACATTAATTTTCTATTCATTTTTCATCAACAAAAGCAAAATGGACAAGAAAGGCGTGGGAAGCCATTATTTGTAGTATGCATATGTGCCACGACATAATAATTTGGCACAAGATGCATACTTTTTTTTAGAAAGATGGGAAAATGCTGTTGTAGAATAATATTTTTTAATTGCATAGCAAGATTAAAAAGAGACATGAATAAGTGGGAACCTTATATGCTTGACAAATGTCACGGATTTTGTGAACAACCGCCAGCTCCTCTTCCCGAGTTCGATACTTTTTGAGGATTTCCTCCATCTTCTGCTCCATTTTGGATGTAATCAGATCAGGATCAGTGCGATGAATCTGTGTAACAAAACACAAGAAAAAAAACAAAGTTTTCAAGCAATTAATTTGGAAACAAGAAAACCTCTTTAAGCTTAATTCTTTGATGGCATAATACTAGAAAAGCTTCGATCTTCGCATGCAAAATTATGATCATTAGCAACGCTATTTGGAAGCTAATTAAATTACATTTACTTTATTATGGATCAAAGTAAAGTGTAGAGGCCGTAGTAGCCATATAGTGTGTAGATGGACAGACATGTTTTGTTTCAGCGATTGTCAGCGGCTTCATTCTGTCAACGACTAGAGAAGAAGAGGTGGAAGAAGAAGAAGAAATAGTAGTAGTAAAACAGAAAAAAAAAATATTCTCTGACACTTTGACTCGTTCTACGCTGGTGCTGCTATGCTGCTGCGCGTTCAACTAAAATCTAGGGCAATGGAGCACTAAAATACTAACATTTTTTTAAGCAGCGATTTTGTCGTCGGTGGGGTGGCAGATAGAGAGAGACGAAGAATAGTGAGTGTGAGTAGTGCCAGGATTGCATGATGTAGCATCTTCATATTATTATCATCTCTTCCTCTACGCTATAAATATTACATAACAGATTTTGCGAGTTAAGAAGATTCTTTATTCAGACAGAGACTAAAATAATGCTTTAACTCTGTTTTTGAAAAGGAAACAAAATATATTACTTATAAGTGTTACTATTCCTAGAAAAATTTACATAGCCAAGAGGTGAGCAATACTCTGGCGTTCGCAGCTTCTCTCTTTATATGTTTACAAATTTGCCACCACGTTAACTGCATGTCCGATTCCGTTTGGTATGTGATGTGATTTTAAGATTATTATTAAGGATGATGATGGTTATTATTATTATTACATCATACCGCATTCAGTTGTTGTTGAATGGGCCCATAAAGTCTAACGATGTTTTCTTTGACATCATGAATCCTTTTGGAAATCTCCTTCCCACTGGATGAGCCAAGAGGGGATGCAGTCAAGATGGACCATTCGTTCCTATCCAGCTCCAAAATCTTGTGCCATTCTCCAGCCAGCCAGATTCGTTGCAAGATGAGCTCAACAAGGAGATTAGAAAGGGTCTTGAGTTGATTCACTTTCCCTTCCGTGCTCATTTTCTCTTCCTCGCTAAGCCCCGGATAGATTTGCTCTAAGGTGGAGAGCAGTTCTTTGAAATTTGTTTTTTGTGAGAGTTCTTCCATAATTTTTTCATGCTCTTCACGAAATTTTGACACAAGGAGGAGGTCAACTGGAACGGTTCTTGGTTGACGGACGGTGGATGTCTCAACATTTAGAATGTTTTGATAAGCCTTCAATTAAAAGTTTATTTTTTGTAACATTAATCAGAAAAAAACATTTCAACTTTTCATTTCTTCAAAACAGACAAAAACCATGCTTCATTTTTTCGCGTCTCGAATGATTGTAAATTTTTAGAACTCTCATTACACCAACCTGATTAACCTTCTCAAGGAAATGATTGTACTCATCTAGAAGCTCCAAATGTTCTATCTCGTCTTGTATCACAGCTTTCCTTTTGTTCAGCTCTTCATACACACCCCTCACGCCCTATAAAGGAAAAATAGATATTTTCTGAATTTGAAAAATATCCGACTGAAGTGAGCGGGCATTACACTTCCCCAAAGAAATATTTTTAGTAGAGAAATGTGCGCGGGTGGGTGGCTCTCTCTGCCTATAAAGACGTTGAGTATAAACCGATAGTGAAATATGTGAAAGCTCCCGCAAAGTGAATACGAAACATGTCATCATCATTCATATTCCTTACAGCCAACAAACAACACTGAAAACTTTTAAGTTCTTCATTCGAAAAGAAAACGTGTGGCGTTCCAATTTGTAGTAATTTTGTTCATGTAGTGGAAAACGCATAACACACTACGCATCAGATTGGAATGTGAAATGGTTTGCAAAAAATAGCCAGATATGCAGGATGATTTGGCGATGATGAAGTTGAATAAATAAATATAATATTATATAATATAATGAATATATCTATCTATACCCGAGTACGTGGAGAATCCCATCCTAACGAGTCCAACAGAATTTGTCCTTTGCTTAAGGCATCGAAAGTTAATGAGTTGATTTGGGATTTGGGCAGAACTCGTGTTGATTTTAGAGCTGAGGCTGAGGAAGATGCTGATGCCAGCTCATCAAGTTTTGTATTCGCCTGTTTTTTAATACAGATTTTTTTCATTCCATCATCATCGACAGTTCATTGTTTGCAGAGAGTGTTTTTGTAAGAGTAGAAAACAAGGGTAAGAAATATATAGTGAGAGAACCGGAGCAAAAAACTTCTAAATTCAGATAAAAAAAAGTATGAAGGAGGAAAAATCAAAATGATTTTTGACTATACTTACCAAGTCAGCTAAATGGAAGAACTCTTTGGCATCAACGAGGCTTAATTCAAAGTCGATCGACTCTGTAATCAAGTCATTGACGGTTCCTAGAATCTCGTAAATCTTTTGCTTGAGACCGGACCGCTGGTAAAACCTGCCTTTGGTCTCACCTGAGCTTCCCGTTGTTGTTGTTGTTGCTGTTGATTGCTCATCTCCCTGTTCAAGTTTTCTCGCAGTGAGCAAAGCTCTCTCTTGAAGCATCTTTCAAAATAAAAATTCATCGATATATAATCAAGTCAATTATGATTATGATTATGACTAGCATGACGGTAATTAGGAAAAAATCTAAATCGCTGTCATAAATACTAAACCTTATTGAGAGGTTTTGATTATTTTTTTTGTTATTATGTAATTCTGTGTTGTTGTTACCTTCATTTCCCTGACCATATTTTCAAGTTCATCTCTTTGCATTTCAGCGCTTTGTACGCTGTGACCTAAGCTGAACTCGTGACTTTTCCTACGAAGTCGGTCCAGCTCTTGTAGTAGCTCACTCATCTCCCTATCATGAATCAGGAAATCAGCCATCTCCTCAAATTGCTCACGTTTCATTTTCAGCTTCTCTTCAAGAATAATCCGTCGATCATGGAGACGCTCAAGCCATCTGTGAACTTGCTTTGTTGCTGTTGTTGAGGAGTTGTGTTGTGTTGCAAAATGCAATCATCCAAAAATAAAAATTTATTTTAATGCATGTGCCTATTTACTAAATGACGTTTAGTTGTTTCTTTTCTTGGCACAAAATCTTGTAATTTTGCTCCTTCGTTTTATTTCAAATAAGTATATCTGTCTGGACTTACCATAATCTACATCCCGTTTGAGGAAAAGTTGTCTCGAATCAATGCTAAAATTGAAGTCTGTAATTTTATTCAGGAGTTGTTGGCATGCGTCAAGTGCCTGAGAAACACGCTTCAATACGTCAGCCCTGTCCTCCTTCAGTTTCCTTATGGAGGCAGCCACGTCCTGAGGTTTCCCACCTTGCACATACTGCTCCTCAATTGTAGGAATATAGTTGAATTTGGAATATGCCGTGTGAATCTCATTCATTCTATCCACACATGATTGAATGACTCTTTAGTTAAAAAGAGAAGGAGACAGAAAGATAGATAAAGAGAAAGCGTCATAAACATTTTCATTTTTCAAAATGAATTGAGTAAAGTGGTGTAAATTCATTATTTTATTATGCGTCTGATGTGAGTTAAGTCTATTTTATATTACTTGTGAGAGTTGTAAGCCAAATCAATAACGATTCGCCTCTCATCCAGAATTGCATTGAGATCCTTCCACGTATGTCCTAAACTGTCAGCCATGGCTGCATACACTTCTGCACGTGGCTTCTGTGTTGCAAGCAATTTATCCGCTTGACGAAGCAGCTCTTCTACGGGACTTTGTTTTGACTGCCATCCAATCAAAATAATAATATTAAAACGAACTATCATAATATTCATTCATCATTCATAACTATCATATTATGACAACTTCTAATGCAAAACCATCTTATTCAATTTAAAGAAAGTGGAAACGATTAATTCTTTAAAAGAGAATCTTTTATACTCTGTTCAATGAAAGGATATTCAAATTCAATTAACAAGGCGACGATGATATTTGATAATATTGTTGTTTTGCTACGACAGGATTATACTTTGTCAAAAATGGATTTAAAATTTAGATATCTA
>JAHZNJ010002495.1:0-13856 GCA_027744475.1 Lepidocyrtus cf. sotoi NNG-2020
ATAAACTTTTCGGTTTATACATATTGCCTTTTCCTTTTGCTCACTCACTAAAGTTTTTATGCTTAACACCGCCACCGCACACATACTACACAACACCACCACCACCGCCACTACTATCGCATCACGGTCGACGATTTTCTTCCGTCCAATATATCCCTAAAAAGGTTGATTCCTGTTAAATGCATAAGTATAATAATAATATGTTGTTTGGCCCTTATATAAAATGCTTGTTAGGAGAGGAGAGGAGAGAGGAGCAAAAGCTGCAACCTACTCACTCACTCACAAACTTGCCTGCCATGCGATCCGATCCTCCTCTATTATATAAGTTTATAGTTTTAGTAGAAAAGCAGAAAGAGAAAGAAAAGAAAGAGAATGCCACCACCTCCACCACACCGTAAATATATCCTTCCATAAATACATACATTAAAGTTTTATTAAGCTTTTGTATACAAACGAGAGAAGAGAATCTCGGGAAGAGACAGAGAGAAAAGAGTAGTGACTGACTGCGTCTTTTTCTTCTTCTTTCTTCTTTCTTTTTTCTGTTGCTTTTTTCGTATTAAGTAAGTAAAATGCATGTAATGTGACTAGATATATTTGTAAATGTATACGTTTTTGTCTGTGTGAACACAGTTTACTTCTTTTTTGGAACTTTGAGTTTGAACTGCTGCTGCTGTTGATGACGATGTTTTTGTTGTTGTTGTTGCTGCTGCTGTTGATCATGATGATGATGATGATCGCGATGAAGAGGATGATGATATGCGCTACTAAAATTGTGTATCTTTTCTTTTATCTTCCAATTCCAATCTTTCTTTTTAAATAGTATCATCTCTACTGCTGCTTAGCTGTTAGTATTCTTAATGTTGATCATTCTTTTCTTCCCAAGTTTATACATATGTGTAGTAGTAAAAGTTGTAGCTCAGCGCTGGAGTCTGGAGGGTTTTAGAGTTAGGTGAGGGGAAACCAGAAATAGGAAAACTCTGAAACAGGATAACTTTGTTGGCTTGCTCCTGCTTCTTCTCCTCCTCTTCCTCACTCTCTGTCGTTTTCTTCAGTCAAAACGATATTATTATTATTGCTATTACATTAGGTCGGTCTTTGCTACTTTACTTCACTTCATTCTTTATGGTATAATCGCTTGTGTGTTTGTGGAGTGTGTATGTAGTAGTAATAAAAATCTGCTGAAGTCATATAAGCATAATAATAATATCACATAATGATATAGAAAGTCACACGTGTGTGTGTATATGTTTGTTCCTCATAATATTTCCCGTTTACTTATACGGAAGTGGGGAGATCTATGGGATCGGGATGACGAGTATTTTTAAATGCAGGAAAATTCCAAAAGATCTTTCCAAAAATGCTTCTAAAAACATGATGATAGCGATGATGATGATCAATTTTTGTTTCCAGCATACTATACAAGAGAAAACTAAGAAAGAAGAAGAGAGGTGGAGAGATTGAAAAAGAAAGAAGAAATAAAAGAGAAAAGTTTTTCCAGTAAAGTTCGAGCCAAAGCAAAGCTAAAGCACCCTAAAGGGATGTCAGCAGATATATTCATGCTGAATAATGCACCTAAACCTTCTTTTACAAAATTTCCTTCTTTTCTTCTTATTATATAATATGTAGGTAATCATATTCAGTATTAAAACATTTTTCATGGCTTTTCCTACTTTTTCCTTTTCTTCTGCCTTATCTTTTTGTATATATGAGCTATGAACATGTAAATATATGGTGCAAACAGAAGGATTCCTCCATCAGCATCATTGTAACAATATAAAATAAAGAGTCATTCCTCTTGAAAATCTCTTTTCTCCTTTGTTGTTTGCAAGCGGTGGCTTTTGCTTCTTTTCGCCTACTTGTGTCATGTATGCACAAGGTTTACATAAAGCAAATGCATGAGAGATTGAGATGATGATGACTCTTGAACGAATGGAGTAGGAAGTAGCATTTTCTTGTTCCATAAAAACAGCAGCCGCAAAAGTAACAGCATCTTCCGTATTCTCTCTCCCTCTCTTTTTCTCTTCATCTCATTTTCCATGTGTCCCTGTTCCACAAAATTCACGAGCCATAGGTTTTTCTCTTTTTCCTTCCATCTATCTATATATCGACTTTCTCTCCCTTTTTGTTATTATTATTCCTGTTTTCTTCCGTATAATATATAAATATCATTCTTCTTCCAAGTTCCAACTCTTTTCACTGCTACCACCACCACCACTACTAAAACTCCCTTCCAGCAGCAAACAACAGCAGCCTTAGCTTTACTACTAGATGTAAATATACTACACACACATATTTACTGCATTATCCATATTACTTGTGAGAGCAATCTTCCTAGTTTTCTTTTCCTTCTCTTTCTTACTATTACACCGATGAGCGAGTGAAGCAACCAACCTACTACCAACTACCGACCAAGAAAGACCAAACCAACAAAAACTTTTTTCCAGACTAGAAAGAGAACCAAAGCGGGAAAGAGAAATAAGAAAGAAAGAGAGAGGAGTTTAGTTTGAGTGAACAAAGTAGGCAGGAAAGCAAATTCTGAAGTGTAACGTGTAGTGGCAAATTCATTCCTATAATGAATAAAGCATGGAAGAATCTAGTAGAAGAATAAGAAAAAGCGGGAGGAGGGAGAAAAAGAAGAAGAACAGAGAGAAAAGTAGAAATATTACCAAACTTATATACCATTACATTTACTTATAACTTCTTCTTTCTCTCTCGTCTTTTCTTTTTTTCTCTGTTGCTTTTCCCTTTTCGACTGCTGCTGCTGCTGCGATATAAATACACTCATTCATAAGAAAAGACTCAAACGTAGTTCGACAAAAAGAAGAAAAAAGAGCAGAAAAGCACTGACTGAAAACTTTCTTTTTTCTTCTCCTTCTCTCCCAAAACTCTTTTTAGATTTTTCTTACAGAATTTCTTTTTGGGTACTGCAGACTGAATTGAACAAGCAAGCATCGTTTCTACAGATAAAAAACTTTTTTTCTTTTTCGCTTTGTATTTTCTTTCATTTTGAGTTTATATATCCAAGAAAAAGAGGAAGTCCTCATCTTTTTCATTTTATTATGCAGAACTGTAAGTACTATAATGTAAGGATAAGTGAAATGCCTATGCTCATCTACAAACATCCAAACTCCCCATCCAAATATAAATACTATCCGCGCCGCTATGAAAAGGTGTTGTGATGACGGGATGAAACAAATGCACTTACACTTTCTTAACATATTATTACAAGAAGATCGACATACCTTCATAGACAGAGCAAGAAGAGCAAGAGAGGCATGAATGGAAAACAGAGCAGAAAAGAGAAAGTAGACAGCCTTCATCATACGATTTTCCTTGCTATTTTTTTATATGTGACTTGCAGTCACAACTGCCATTCCCTTCTCTATTCCTATTTCCTTTTACCAAGAAGCTTTTTACTGTAATTTCCTTATAAAGAATAGTAAGTAGGTGGATTTTATGCCCTTATCCTTGATCCTTACTCTGCTTTGCTGCTGTTTTTTTGTAAATGAGTTTAGTTGTCACTGCTCTACGGAGCTGAGGTTTACTATTTTTCTCTTTTCTTTTGATCCTCTGTATTACATTCGAAAGGAGTATACAATGATAACTCGTCAATACCACTTCCATTTCTATCACTATCAGTTTTTGATTCTCTGTTTCTCTGCGTCTTCCTGTTTTCCTCTGTTTTGCTGCTTTTTCGCATCATAAAAAGTCTTACTTTATCTGTACCTAATGTGGAAGGAGCATTTCCCGTGTTTTCTTCCTTAAGCTAAATAAGGAGGTTTCTGTTAAGCGAACAAAAGTCTCTAGAAAAAACTCTCTTCTCTCTGATGTGAGTAAGCTCACTTTTTTCTTCTTTTTTTCTACACACTGGCACTATGTCTCCTCCTCTCCCTTTCTGTAATGGAATGAAAGTCAGTTGAATAGTTTTGTTGAGTCTTCATCGCTTTTCTCTGGTCACATGAGTTTTTTCTCTCGCTGGAATGTTTGTTGTTGCTTTGCTAGTTTACTGCTACTACTTAAGGAAAGGGAGATAGAAAGAGAAAGACATACACATTGTTACTTACTTACCCACTTGTATTACATTTGTCTTTGTTGCTGCTCCTGTAACACAGATGACGACGACAAGAACCTTACCCCGGAATATACATAACTCATCTAATGTAAGATCAGTATATAAAAATGTATCTTTGTGCTTATGTGTGTTTTTGTATAAATACAGGAAATTCATATAATTCAAAACCATTTGTCCCTCTCTTTGCTTCTATGATGATGATATAACAAAACTAGCAATGAGAGTAGGCTACTCTTTATCATCGAATTGTGAAAGAAGAAGATAAAGCAAGAGGGTTAGTTACGCATATATCTACATGCTTGACTCCTCTCTTTTCTATCTCACTTTCCTTTTCTTTCATTCTTTCTTTTCTAATAACCATGCTGGGAAATGTGACGCCTGCATATTTTCTTTATTTCCACGAAAGCTCTCTACACACATCGGTTCAGATATAGATATTACTATTACTATAAAGAAGCAACCCAACGGAGGAGGGAAAAGATTCATTCATTCTTCCGTGTTGAATTATAACACTGCATTCTTGGTACTCGTTGTTCGTTGTAGTAGTGAGAGTATTCATGGTTTACTCATTCACTTCACCCCTCTTTCTAAAGAGTCTTCTGCCTATAATATTCCTTCCTTATATGTTCTCCGTAGTCGTATTGCTTATATAATAATGGCCCCATCTTCTTGGAACTGCTTGCTCGTTCTGCTTTGTCTAGTCTGTGGGAACATGTATTCTGCGAGAGTTGATAATGGTGTTTTTGCTCTCTTCGCAGGATTTTTCGAAGTAGTAGTACGTTTCCCATATTTCTTCCGTGAATTTTTTCTTTTCTTTTACGGAGTAGTATTAGTGTTGTAGAGGTGGTGGTAGTGCTATGCTCTCTCCGTTATCTCTCTTTAATCTCTTCTCAGTAGTTCACTTTTGTTTGCTAAAGTCAGTCAGCAGAAAAACGATCATCATCGCGTCATCAGAAATGTAGAAGGTGTGGGATATTACAAAAAATGTCTCCATAAATTATCTTGCCATTACTCATTACATCAATTCAGTGTGGTTTGACTGCCACAATTTTTTAAAAAATTAATCAGTATTTCAATCACACAGGTACGTTTTCTTGGTTTTTACTTAGAAGGTTTTGATATACAATTGCATATCATAACTGAAATGACTTTTTTAAAATTAAGTGTCTTACTTTATGCTACTTTTGGTTTTAATGACACAAAATAAAAAATCAGAGGAGGTAAAAAATCCGAATATTTATGCATTATTTATATTTTTGGGTGGATATGCTCCCCTCTTTTTCTTTTCTCTTCTCCCTTACTAAAATAAATGGACAAGTGACAAGCTAAAAGCATCAGTTTTTACTTTGTCAAATGAACATACAATTCTCAGGAAGAAGAGAAAGTAATAAAATAGCTCCGCCACCGCAGTCACCAGAATCCTCCTCAATATCAGTTTTCCGAATAAATGGAACTCGGACGTGGAAATGGTAAAGAGGGAAATGTATCTCATTCCACCACCACCACCACTACTACTACCATTGTAATCCACCAAGAAAGAAAAGAAAAAGGAAGAAAGATGTACTTGCCTTCTTATAAAAACAAGAGAGAGAGAGAAATAAAAAAGAGAGAGAGAGCCGCAACAATGGTTGTTGTCATGTGGGGTAGGTATGTACAGAATAGAAAATCATCCAAAGAAGCCTCTTTAGCTCTTTATAGAAATCTCACGTATCAAAAATATCCGGCGTACACAAAGCCGGCCTCACCACCACCACACCATATTATTTCTTCTAATATAAAAACTTAACACCAGTGGAAAGAGCAAGAGCATATAACATTGTATTGATTACATTTTCTTTATTTCCCTGTAAAGGGACGTCGGAAGTCTGGCAAAAAACGTTCATGTAGAGAAAAGAGAGTCCAGAGATAGAACTGATGTGCTTTCTTATTTTTTCTTTCTTCCAAACTAACTAAATCTCTAAACTAGTAATAGTAATATATAAACGTACCTAAGTGAAGTAAATGTAATACGACTCTGTTCGCTTACACTCTTTTTTAAAGGGTATAATAATAAGAAAAGCTGCAACTGAGCAAAAGCAACATGAATACAATACCTTTTTCTTCTCTTCTCTTCAACGGACAGAGATGGAATAAAGAAATTGGTAGAAAAGAAGAAGAAAAAAAGTTTTTTTACTTTCTCTCCGTGAGCTACTTTTCCTGCTGTTACCACTACCACCACCACCACTTCTATAGTGCTTGATAGATACGTGTAATACATATTACATAATATACGCATAAAGATGTAGTATACTTACAAATACGAATTGCTGTTCTATCGTGTAGAGTTGAAAAGAAAAAAAACTTTTCTCCGTTAAACTTTTATTTGCCGAGAGAGAAAGAGAAATAATAGAGGAAAATGTAAAGCTGAGCTGATGTGAGATACAATGTTTAGTCTATTATACGAAATATTATTGCATAAAATGATATAAGAAAGGAAGTACAGAGTGTTTTTTTGCAAATCTAATATGTACATAGGTACATACTTAGGTAGTTTTAGGTGGGTTGGTAGGTATGCAAAAAGTATGACTTGTTAGTTAGTTATATAAATATCCAGTATTTTATACTAGGTATGCATATTACATGAACCCATTGATCTTAGCAGATGAAGGAAGAATTTCTTTCATGCATGCAAGCATACATAGTGTATCTATATGGCAATGGCAAGTAAAAGTGCGGTGGTTGCATCCGTTTTCTCCTCAGCTCAGCAGCAGCACTCATTTTCTTTATAGAGAATATGTAAATTGCTGTGTAGTAAGTTGTGAGCTGACTTGCTTGGGTTGTGTAGTTTAGTCGTAGAAATAGTGTGACTACGACATGATCAATGTATGATGATGATGATGATGCTCACTTTGTTTATAAAAGCATGCGAATAATATTATAACATTGCTTCTTTCTATAAATACAATAAGCACTATATATATAATATGAATTCATAGATATAAAAGTACTATTTCTCTTTATGTTGTTATATTTATATTATGGTATGGCGTTTTGCAGGCTTGTCTCACTTTCACCCAATAGATGATCCATAGGACGGAAGTTATTTATATGCGTACACAAGTTCCCATAAAATGGGTATGAAAAATACGACGACGTCGGATATCGTTCTCATGAGAAATACGTATGGACTAGCTGGAACAAGGACGCTGACAATATGGGGGAATGTGTTCGTTCCTTCGTTTTGCTTCTTTTGCTTTCCTTTGCTAGCCAAAGCTTATTCCAGCAGCAAAAGCAGCAGCCAGAGAAAGCAGATTGAAAGCCTATAAACAAAGACAGAAGATAGAAAAAGAGACGGAGAGAGAAAAGGGACTTTACCTCCATTTCCCTTTCACTTCTTCTTCTCTCGTTCTCATATTTTGAATGGATAATAGAAGATAATATAGTGAAAAGGGCAAACTGGCAAGTTAAACCAAGCTTAGAGAGAGAATGTAAAGTCATGGGCTACTTACATAAATCTCGTCATAGCATCGTTGTTGTATTATACACGTACTTTACTGTAACGTGTACGTAGGTAGTATCTTACATTACATAAAACAGTATAAAGAGAGCAGTAGCAAGCAAACCAGCAGCCTTGATCCAGCAATCTTTCACTTTCCTCCTTGTGTGTCTCTCTGTGTACATTTTTAATATATGGCTATTTCCCTCTAAAGAGATTCTCCATTTCCCCCAAGAACCTTGGCTTCCTTTTGCATGTGTTTTGCTTCTGCTTCCTTGCTTGCCTGCCTGCTTGCTTCTGTGTCTGATACACTTTTCACCAGACAAACACAAAACGCGAAAGAAAAGGAGCTAGAGAAGAGAGGAAGCTTTTTGTGGGCTTTTTTCTATCCCAGCTCTCCTCTCTTTTTCCTTTTAGCTCACTTCTTCACTTCTTACTCGTTGTCGCTGCTTAATGTTACTGCTTCTGAAGTTGTAGAATGCTTCATGTATGCCAAGCAACATCCTCCTCATCCTAACTTCCAGCCCAACAACATTAACCAATGCAAGCAACTTCTTCTTCTGATAAAAATCTCAAAAGAAGAAAGAGAGATCTCTCCTTGAAGTTTGAACATTGAACAAAGTCAACCATCTAGTAGAAGAGGAGCAGAACAACTCTTGGCTACAATCGACCTTCCTTTTATGTGAGAAAAGTAAGCCCAACAGCCTTTTGCTCCTTATTCTTCTGACTTAAGTAAAGTAAATGTGAGTGAGTGAATAACAGCTGCTGATACACTTTTTGGTTTTCTCTGATACAACAAAAATGATTTTCCTCTCTTTTAAAGAGGAAGCAAACACTTTGCTTTCTCGGTGGCGGCGGTAGTGCAGTGACGGTGATACATATTTCTCGTTCTTGTTCTTACTCTCTCTCTCTCCTGAATGATTTTACTTCTTTTTATATACTTTTATTTTTTTTATCATTTCCTAAAGTCAAGATGAATTTTTATATGGAATGAGATTCTTCTTAAGGAGAGAGAAAGAGAATAAATAGAATCATATAAAAACTTATCTGTCTCGATATAAGCACTTGTCTACCACTTCTATTACTTCTCTGTCTGTATTACTTACTCTTTTCTTCTGTTCATATGAAGGATTGTCTGAGAAAGAAGGGAAGGGAAAAAAAGTTTTTTTCATATAAGAAAAAGGAAAGGAGGCTGTTTGGTGATAGCGGTGGTTCATGGTGATACATATTTTGTATTCCAAGTAGATCATTTCTTCCCACTTTCTTTTTTTTACTCTTTTTCCCTCTCAATGTGTAACCAACCCATGTAATATAACGGAACTTAAACTCCGAACTCCTTCTCCCTACTTTTATTATACTTTGGTTAACCCTTAAAAAAGAAGAAAAAAGTGCTTACTACTTTTTTATTTGTTATATAGATATTCTTTTCCTCCTTTTCTCGTCCTCATAAGCATTATTTGTATGTGTACCGTACCATATTATACCAAAAATGTATAAATGTCTCAAACTATTTCCGAGAAGAAGAAAAGAGAGAAAAAAGAAAAAAGAAAGAGCATTGAGGATTGAAAGAAAGCTGTTGGCTGCCTCCGCTTTTTCATGTAACATCTATTCTTCTTCTCCTACTTATACTTACTTACTTACGATGATGATGATGATGACGATGATCACGGGAAAATGTGAACAGAAGCACGGCTTCCACTCCCATTTTTCCCTTCTTGAAAATGCGAGAGAGAGAAAGAGTCAGTCAGAGAGAGAAAGTGAGGAGTCCATCCATACAACATCCATTCCAATGTCTCTTTGTAAGTAAAGCTCCTTCTTTCTTCCCTTCTTTCTCTCTCGATCCATCCAGTAATAATATCAAGAGTTTCATTTCTCTTTCCTTTTTTGCTCTCACTCACTTCATGGTAAAAGTCCTTTTTCTCCAGTTAGCTGCTGCTGCTACTCTGGAGACTTTTTTCAAAAGTATTTACTTATAAAGTGGCGGCGGTGGTGGTGGTGTTAGTGTGCGGTAGAAAAATGAGTTCATATACTGGCAAGCAGCAGCAGAAGCAAGTGGAATAAGTAGTCTCTTCTCTTGTAATAGAAGGCTTTCTAAAATAATAAGGATATTTCTTCACACATAGGCACTTTGTTTTTCCATGAAACTTTCTCTTTTCCTTTTTGGAGTCAACGTTGAATATAATATCTTTACTCTTTTTATCATCATCATCGTCGTCATCGTCATCATCATCATCATTTTCTTCTTGTTCTTCTTCCTCTCATCTTCTTTTCTCTTTCATCCTTTTCTTCCTTCTCTCTCTCTCTCTCTCCCGTTCTCACTCTCACTTACTTTTCTACCCGTCATTTTCTTTTCGTACAGATATTATGATGATGTAGGTACGTACTGCTTTTATAAACGCGGGCATTTATAACTGCCAAGAAAACTAACTTGTCTGTTGTATGCATGCATGCATGCTTGTCTGCCTGTCTTCTGTGTAAGCAAAGACCATTCTCGAAGAAAACCATAATGACAACGACTAGGACAACGTGCATGGAGGAAGATGACGATGAAGATAGTGCTACTTCCCTTTCTTCTTCTATTCTCTCTTTCTTTCTCATCTCCAATCATGATGATGATGATGATGATGACGATCACGATGATGATGAGGGTTGTTGGAATGACGGTGGTGGTGGTCTTGGTCTGGCATGGCATAATGTGGCGTTGCCTTTGGCTTTTCTGTCTTGGCGTTTTTGCAGTAGCAATAGCAGCAGTACTAAAAGCAGAGTCAGTGGTAGTGGCAATTCTATTATTATCATTTTGACTTCAGAAAGTCACTTAAGAACAAAAGACTCTTCCAGAATAAATATATTATTTTAGAGAAGGAAAGAGATTTTATGGAAAAACTTTATGTGTTGGAGTCCTAAGAGTGGTAGTCGTCGTTGTGTTTAAAACTTTTCTAAGAAATCCTACTAAAGAGAGAGAGAGAGTCGCTTCTCTTCTACTTTGTCTTTTTCTTCCTTGTTACTTTTCTCCTGTTTTTAGTTTCGCGATGTAGCGCGAAGAATATTGAAATCAATTTAATAATAAAACAGAGAGCAAAAAATGAGAAACAAGTTATATTGTGTTTTCCTCTTTAAGCAAATTAAATCAATCCAATTTATTCCTCGAGTGACTAAAGTTAAGTTAAAAAGGCTTCATTTATTCAATGAAAAACCTTGTGTTTTTCAACAATGTTTCTATTTCAAGCATTTTGCTAACTAAACCGATACAAAATTGTATTTATTTTTCGCCCACACTAAATATACTGCGCGTGTTTTCCGGATCAATGCCTTTCAACTTTACTCAAAAGGAAATAATGATGAGCTGAGTGGCTAACGTAACGTCAATCAATATAATATGTATGTGCGTTATTTTACATTGACGAAAAGCAACGTGTGTGGGTGAAGAAAGTAAATTTTTAATACTCCGAGATTTATTCGAAACAAGAAATCTTATTTAGTTTGATGACGACGGAAAAAAGTCTCTGCATACATACAAAGCATAGTCCAACATAAGATAAACTTCCTCTCTGCATCTCCCCTCTGAAATTGGTATCAATATTGTGAATGGCAAAGCAAAGGATTTTAGACACAAAACTGAGGAGACATTTTTTTACTTTTATCCTTTCGCAACAAAGAAATTTATTTGGTGATGGTGAAAGGCATGTTGATATAATGTGCTGCTGCTGTGTTGCTGCTACTAGTGTCGCTGCTGTAACTCCCCAGCTCTCTGCTCTGCCATAAATAGTGTTTTGTTCTTTCTGGTCTAGAGGAGAAAGATGAAAAGGGAGCAAGCAAAGGAAAAGCTCATAGCTTCATTCAACTTCATCCCTGTTTTCCGTTTATGGCTTTTTCTCTTTGAGTGAGTGAGTGAGTGAGTGAGCAAGCGAGCCACTAACTTTACTAGTTGACTTGCTTTCCTTTTTTGCTTTCATTGAAATGAGATTCATCCTCATTAAATACTACTGACTGACTCAAAGCAGGAGTAAAAGTAAAACCCAGACCATAGAATAAAAGCAGATGAGAACGGAAAGAAAAACGGGAACAGAGAAGGAGGAGGATAGGTAGAGCAAGAGAAAAAGAGAAAGAGAGCAAGTTTTAGAAAGAGTCATTATTAAAATGAAATATCTATACATATAACATAGTCCTATTCATTCCACTTATGTACATTCCTTAACAGGAATCCTTGTATTATGCAAAAGAGCTTGTTTTCACTAGAATAACAAAGTAAATCACAGAGCGACGACAGAAATGAGAGTGTGGAGTTGCTGCTGTTCTATGACTAATATGTATTTATACGTAGGTGGTAGTGGAAACTGCAGCAATGAGAGAGAGAGAGAGAAAGAGAAACAGAGAAGTGGTGGTGGTGGTGGAGGTAGGCAACAGTAAAGCCTTATAATATTTTATGCATAATGTGTAAACACCTAAGCTTTACAAGTATGTATCTAACTCTCCCTTTTTAAAGATAAAATCTGGCAGTGGTGGCTTATTTCTTCCTGGTGGAAATGAGAGAGAGAGAGAAGAAGAGGATAAGAGAAAATGAAGGTACGAATTCCGAGTAGACACGTTCTATCTGAGATTCAAAAGAAAAGAAATGAAATTTGTGAATAATATGGTGGTGGTGGTAGCGGTAACTAGGTAGGTAACTACTTACAAAGTAATAATAATATGTAACTTTTACAGAAATCAATGAAAGGAAGAGTCGAGAGAGATAGTCTAGAAGAATAGATTATATGCAAATTTATACTTCAGATAGAGAAGAGCGTATATCATGAATATTTCAGCTATAAATGCACATAAGTACACACAAAGCAGCTTCCGCAAAGGTACAACATTAGTTTAATAATGTTAACGCAAAGGATGTCAAGGAAAACTCTTCTATAATCGTGTGAATTGACAATGACAACTTTGTTTCTGTCGCAAAGCAATGCAGTAGGAAAGAAACGGATAAACGACAAAAAAGGGACGACAGGATACATAAATGAATGAAGAACGAAGATATAGATCAAAATAAATATAAACAAATTATAAACTAGTTTTACTCATTAGGAGAAAGGCAAGAGACAAATACCAACACCAACTTCAGCAAGAAAAACACATACGTCAATATAATAGCCAGGAAAAAGGAAAATAGCAGCAGCATTCTCACTCTTCACTCATCAACATTATTATAATCATTATCAACATCATCATCGATTGATATAGCAGCGGCGGCAGCAGCAGTAGCAGCACGAAAGTTATACTTATAAAGATTGAAAGGAAAGAAGCAAAGCAAAGGCAACCAAGCTAAGCCATGCAAAGGCAAAGTTTTTATCGGTTTTCATGCAACAGCTCCTCATAAAAGGAAACAAAGGAGAGAAAAGAGAAAGAAGTTTCATAGCGGAAACAATAGGGCTCTCTCTCACTCTTCTCTTTGCGCAGCATGGTAATCAAGAAAAACTTCTGTGAATTGTGAATAAAATACAGCAACAACAACATTGTCATTATCTTCGGCGCCAAACAACAAAGTAGAAAAGAGAATAAGCAGCAGGAATGGAATGGAATGGTATGGCCATGAAGAGAAAGAGAACTCACGGGAAGGAGGAGAAAGCAAAAATAATACTTTATAATTCATGCGATGCGATTCGCGATGACGATACAAACAAAATCTTTTACAAAACAGCTAAGTTTTACCTTTTGTTTTGCTTATTATGAATATGAATATGCTCATATTGTGAATTTATTATGGAGTTTAATATTACATTGTATTGTGTAGGCATTAGGATTATTATTTTTAACTTTATTCTTTTACTTACTTAAATAATAAATACCATTAAAATGCAAAAAAATTCCTTCTTCTGTTCCTGGTACCAATAAAGCCATAAAATGAGGGGCGAGCTGACTGGGAGGGAGGTATTGCCCACCCATCGTGACATATCATTTTGGATTTTTAGGTGGTAGTTTTAGTGGTATGGTGGGGAATGAAATGGGGATGTGAATGTGTGTGCGAGCACGTCAGCTTTGCATGAATTTGTGCTGACCTCTCTTTCACCTTTACCCAATTCATTGCTGCTGTTGTGATGCCATGCCATCCTTTCACATTTTCTAGCTATTATTATTATCATCATTCATTCCATCACTACTGCCACCATCATCGTAACTGTAGCTATACCATCACCACCACCGCCTTCTTTACATTACAACAACAATAAATGAGGACAAAGAATATGCCATAGCCAATTTACATTTACTCTTTTTTGTTCAACTTCTTCTTCTCGCATATATTATCAATATCCAAATTCCAAATTGTAG
>JAHZNJ010002496.1:1409-13959 GCA_027744475.1 Lepidocyrtus cf. sotoi NNG-2020
TAAATTGTTTGTTTTTAAATAATAAAAAATGAGACAAAAAATCTTTTGGTTTTCGGTTTTCATTCATTAAATTCTTCAGGCTTTATTCATGTTAGATAAAAGTTTTATACAGACTACATTGATAAAAATTCTTATTTTTAAAAACTTTTTAGCTCAACTTTTTATTTTGGATTTATTTCTCATAAATAAAAGGCTTAAAAGTCATCCGCCATGCCAGTGCGTAATATCTAGCGTATTTAAAACCCTCAATATTATGTTAATTTTATAAACTAATTTGTTCAATTTTAAAAGGCAAAAAATGATCTACGCATTATCTATCTCTCACTTTTTTTATATCAATTTAAAGCATTATTGCGGTAATGTGTATCAATAATTACGATGCTTAGTGTGTATCAGAATCTTTATGTGATGATGAAGATGATGCTGACGAGGACTACGAAATCCTTAAAATTATAATTATCACTAATGATTATATGAATTAGCCTTGATTTTTTTGAGCTGCTTGAATAATAACAATTAGTACACAACCGCTGACATAGTTTTTTCTATACGCACCCAAAATATTATACACAATATTTCAATTTTATTTATAAAATCATCTTTGTTGGAGTTCATACAACGATATTAATAAAAACAACAACAGTAGTACATCCCCATCATTTCATTCTCATACGCATGCGAAGTATCTAACTTAAATTGAAACATCATAACAATCTTAACATAATTCTCGAACAATTAAAATGAATTAGTCTTTAAAAGTTAAAATTTTGCACTACTTCTCTCAATAAAATGACTTCATATCATAATTTGTCTCATATAATTTATCATATCTCTTCTTTTTGATAAAATTTAAAACAATGTAACGATAGATTAAAAATTAAAATGTCATAATAAAAACATAACATAATTAGCAGCATACCACAATATTTTATTTTACACTTTTTCTTTTCTTGCATCTTACGCAATTCATACAACTAAAAAAATTCTACTTAAAATTATACACAGTAAGTCAAAAACCTATATTTAAACTCTAGAAGGATATAACTAATATCATTATAAAAGTCTACTTAACTTTGTACGAGAGAACATTTACCGATAAGGCGACAAATTTCGAACATGTGAATGCATGTGAGCTGTGGTTAATTTTTTTTAAACATTTCATCGGGAGATATTTTTGTAAAAATGCTTGCTAAAAAGTAAAAATATTCACGAAATTAAAACGGAAGGCAATTGTTTTATTTGTTGATTGAAATGATGATAAATGTTTTAGGCCCGAAGAGTAATGGTCAGTTTCTGTCCATGTTTCCAAACCTATTCAAATAATCTTTTCTTGGCCCTCTTCGGATCCTTGCTTCCGTATCTATTTCCATTTCACTTGGTTGTCGTGGATTAATAATTTGCCTATGAGCTTGCCTTTGTTGCTGATGCTGATGATGATGCGCTGCTATTGAGCGAGACTGTCGAGGATGTGATGGTGGTGGTGGTGGTGGAGGAGGACGATGATGAACAACGTTCATAATGGGTATGGTCGTTGTTGGCGGTTGTTGTTGTTGAGGTGGAAGGGAATAATGGCTATTCTGAACATTATTATTATCACGTGGCCACCAATACGCGGAGTGGTTACTATTACTAACCGTGACTGGAATCGAATTCATGTGGGGAAGGGAATTATTATTGTTATTACTGGTGCTGCTTAGAGTTTGCTGGAGGGTTGTTGGAGGTGGGGCAACAGGAACTTGATGTTGAACGGAAGGTTGGGCCACAACGAGTGGTACCTCTTGCTGACCTAACATCGCTTCATGCTGCCTCCTTCGTTTTTCTCTGGCCATTTCACCGACTGCGGCAATTGCTGCTGCAGCTCTTGCCGTTTGACTCGCCTCATACTACAAAAAACAAGAACATAAATAAAAATATTAATACAAAATCTTTTAAAATACATTAAATTAAGTACAATAATTTTAATTTAATAATAATTTCTTTACCTGAAGTTCTTTAATGGTGTCCAGTGCACCCATCGCAGCTACAGTGGTCCTGGTAGGTTGAGGTGGTGGAGGAGGTTCATACTGAAGGAAAGAATGAACAAAACAATTAATAAATTATTTTATCTGATTTTAATTTTGCAATTAAATTTAATATTAAAATATTTTCGAGTCATTTTAATACTTACCGGAGGATGTTGTTGTTGAACTATCGCACACGCATTGGTTAGCATTTCTAATCCTCTCCTGGATTTAGTAGCTACTTCCCCATTTTCAATAATGTCTCCATTCGCCCCAGAATTTACTGCATTGGGTATGCTACCACCTCCATTCATCCCATTCACTTGTTGCGAAAGGTGTTGTTGCTGTTGTTGAGGATGAAAATAAGCATAGTTTTGACTAGTTCCATTCCCTCCAAAATCCCCACCAACATGGCAGTGCCTGAGTGCACCCTGAGGGAAGATATGCTTCATTTCCCTGGCTTTAGCCAACAGATCTGCGTACTGCGTGGGATCATCAGACTGCACATGAGCGTAAGCTATTCTATCCTCTCTCGCCATGTGAACCGGCAACTCCAACCTCTTCCGTCCAGAAAGGTCTTGGATTTCCCCGTTAACACCTCCTGATGGCGTGGAGGACGAATAAATTTGTTGTTGTCCATTGTTTTGATAAGCGTTTGGATTTGTCATCATGAGCTTAGCCGTGCCCGTGCTGAAGTAAGTTCCATGGTCGTGGTACGTAGCAGCTTGATGGCGGCTCTGTTGCTGCTGCTGCTCTTGATGTTGATAAGTTGAAGAGGATGAGTTGGAGGAAGTCGATAAAGGAGAAGAGGACGATGATAAGGAATTGCCTCCGGAATCAACATGATTAAAATTACTGTAATAATACACTGGGCTACTACTGCTTACAGACAAGTTCAAAACTTGCTGCTGCTGCTGTTGATGATGCGCTTGAGCTAAATTATCAGTAGGCAACTGCTGGACACCGTATTGAAGCACCTCCCCTGTTGGATTCTCCCCTCCATAAACGACTCTGTAGGGCTGCTGTAGCTGAATATGGGAAGCCGTGTGGTCCGCATTTTGTTGGACGTGTTGTTCAGGAGCGGTCGCAGCGTAGTAGAATTGAAGCTCATTTTGAGGGTTACTCCCAACGCCAAGAGCTTCCGCGTAGAGCAATCTCACTTTATTTGGAGGACCGTCAAGAACTCCTTCATCCCTCTCCGCTGTAGCAGCGGCAGCCGCATAAACAATCTTATAATTCCCTTCCATCGCTTGCTCACCATTCGGTTGGATGAAATGAAGTAAAGAGGGGTCATAAGCTACAGTCGAATTCACAAGTTGCTGTTCAGGTAAAGTATTAGTAGCTGGATTTTGATAAGAATGATGAATCTGTTGTTGTTGTTGCTGCTGTTGCTGGTGAGCAGCGTTTGGAAGGAGAAATTGGACACGAGTTGGAAAACTATGAAAATTATGATGACTTTGTTCTTCCTCTCTTTGCCTTTTATTAGTAAGTTGTGGTGGTGGCGTAGCTGCTACGGGGGGAAGTGAGACTGCTGGAACGGATACGGCTTGTGGCGAATTTTGTTGCTGTGGTTTTTGCGTTTGCGGGGTATGCGTCTCACGACGAATGATTCCATTAATACGAACATTTTGGTACAACGGCTTCTGTTGTTGTTTTTCTAGAACTGTTGCTGTTGGAGTCTTCATGGAAGAAACGGGTACCACAACAGAAGGAGGAGGAGGTAGAGTAAGATTATGTATGGATTGCTGCGGTATTTGTTGTGTAGGAGGGGGAGGAGCAGCGTTACCAGAGATCTTTTTATTGTTAGTTTGCAGTAGAGGCGACGCTGAATAAGACGATGGCTTAGAAGAAAGAAGCTTCTCTTGTGTGGGCACCAACGGTGGAGACGCTTTATGTTCAGGTACTACAATTTCAACTCTTGCAGGAGTAGCTAGGCAATTGACTGTTGTTGGAGTGGAATTATGGCTTCGGTCAATTACCAGTTGTTGGTGTTGGATGGGAAGTGGGGGAGGTGGGGAAGGTTGTTTGGCAATCACGGGCGGAGGTGAACCCCTTACAACTTGAGCTTGTGGATTGGATGATTGCGCAATCTTGATCTCTACAGAAACCGGTGCCACTGCTACTGTCACCGCAGGCGCAACAGAGGAAGTGGGAGTAATCTCCGCAGCCACAGCCGAAGCGTTTTTATTTTGGATAGAAACCGGAATTGAACTATCACTGGAATACTGAATTTTAATCGGCTGTTGTTGTTGTTGCTGCTGGGGCACAACTTTAGTCACTGGTGACGTTATTGGGACAGGAACTGAGACTTTTATTGTTGCTGATGGAGGTGGTGAAGGGGCTTTTGTAACGGTTGGATCGATTGTGGATGTAGAATGAAGTGAATCCACCTGTACGCATGTTGTTGTAGTAATGGGTGAAGACTTCAAAGGCAGAACTTCCTTTCTTGCACCCGCACTAACCAACTTTGTGTTATTCCTCCCAATATCGGAGACAGGTGATGGAGTAATCGTCATCGGCTTGTGAAGCAATAAGCTTGGCAAAGTGACAATCGGAACAATCATTCCTTCATCCCCACTCACACAATTTTCTTTTGAGTTTAGCTGTTGTTGTTGTTGCTGCTTCTCAACGTTTTTCTTTGTCAGGATGGAAACGTTGTTGTTGCTGTTGCTATTGCTTCCGCCACTATTCCCTTCATCCTCCGGATCGGACTCCAAAGCCTGGATGCATTTCTCAATGTCATTCCCCACCGAAGCAGGGCTCCCCAAACTTTCCGATGAGATTGACTCCAAATCCTCCGGTTTCTTCCGATGATGACGGTGGTGGCTGCCATTTTTGCTTTCCAAAACGGAGAGAACAAATTCGGAAATGTCGGGAGGGAGAGTAGTTTCAGGCTTTAAGTTTTCAACCTCTTCGCCTGAAGGGTCCACAGGGACTGCTACGACAGGTGGCGAAGGATCCACTGGAGATGGTGTTCGTGGAGCGACCTGGATGGTAATATTAATATTTACAAAATCAGACATTGGATCTTTTAATGACTGAAAAATTGAAAAATAATAAATAATATTTTGCTATACAATTGACAAGATCTGTCATTGCATTCTAAATTATATTCATAATAAATAGATATTGCAAAAAGAATAGAAGCAAAGTGGCTATGGAAAAAATGTGAATTTTTCTACGTTAAGGTAGCTCACGTTGATACTCTCTCATGTTAATAACTTTTGTGCGTTGTGTGTGTCTAGCGCCTGGCGCCATACGCTATCAATGCTAAATAGCTTTTTAGCCGCATGTCATAGTCATCTCCCACTTTGTCCCATTCCAAATGCAATGCACACAGCACATCCAACAAATTAGCTAGATAGGAGATATGAGCTATGCTATGAGGCTTCGTTTTTCTATGCAAAAATACTTTGTTCTGTTTTTCTTTTTGCTATGCATTTTCTTCGTTTAAGTATAAGAAAACGTTTGAGAAAAAAATCATCCATACCATTTCAATGCTACTGCTGCTTATGACCGACGCAGGAGAATCACGCTTGGCTTCTGTAGGGACCGGAGACTGTGATGGGGAATGTGTAGCCTCCTTTTCTTCTTCAATTGGAATAGGCTCATCTTCTTCTTCATTATCTACTTTCTTATCTTCTTTATCAGCTAAAGTATCATCAACGACGGAGACAGGCTTTGTGGGGGTAGAGATGCTTTCCACTTGCGGTGAATTGTAAGACTCGTCAATAAGTAATCTGGAGTGGACTCGTGACGAACAAGGATTAATGTTGGAGTTGGACATTTCCACTCCTCTTCCATTATAATGGAAACTGGGGTTGGGAAGGCAGGTCTGCTTTCTACTGTAGGAACAGGCAATCCTACTTCAGGTTCAGATATTGAAACATTTTCGGTTGGGGGAGGTCTTTGTTCTTTTTCCACTGTTTGTGTGGTGACGATGGCAGCACCAGTTTGAGTTGGAGGGGGAGCCGGTGAAGGTATTTGGGTATTTGACATTGAAAATGTATCATCTAACTCTACATCGTTCTCCTTTTCTTCTTCTTCCTCATCGCAGACATCCATTTTGTCATCTTTTAACTCTGGTTCTTCCATTGGTTCTTCAATATTTTCAACGGTATCTTTTTCGTTAACGGCTAAAAGCTTATCAGAAGATTCAAGGTCAGCTACGTCATTAGAAGGCAAAGGTGAGGAGTCGATTTTTGAAGCGGATGATAAGGGTGAAGGTAGTGGCGAGGCTGTAGTTTCTTCTTTCTCGTTTATATCTTCCATTTCTTCATCTTCTTCACCAGTTTCCATTTCTTCCAATCCATCGTCGGCGTCATGTGTAGAAGCACTAGTATCACATTGCCCCAAAGATTGCATTGGGCTTGTTCTTGATGCCAACCCTGCGTATTCTTTCTCAGTCTCACCTTCCCCATCCATCTCAACAGTACTTTGTGGTACTGTTTCCGGTTCTTCTTGAGTTTCCCTGATAATCTCCGGCTGTCCTGCAACATTATCAGTGGGAGCAGAAATCGATGCTGTTGGAAGCTCACCCTCAGGCTCATTTTCTTTTTCTGTATTATTTTGATCTTCCAAATGTACAAGTACTCTTTCTTCATTCTCTTCGACATCAATTTTTTTCGTCTCTTTCTCCTCATTGATTTCATTTTGTTCAAATTGTTCAGTTTTTTCAACTTTCTCCTCTTGAATGACTTTCTCCTTCTCTAAAACGTCTAAGCTTGCATCCTCCACTTCCACCACTTGTCTCTCAACGGGAATCACGACAGAATCTTTACTTTCACTTTCAACTTCTTTTTTCTCTTCGTTAACCTGAGGTAGTTCAACAAGACATAGTACTTCAACATGATCAGAAACTTTCTCGTCTTTTCTTTCCATTACGTCAACCTTATCCTCCTTAGTTTCAAGTTTGTCCACTACGTCCTTGGTGACCTCATCAAAGACTTTGCTCTCATCTTTCATCTGTTTAAAAAAGAAATTTAATTTAAATTAAAATGTATTCTAAATTATTATTGGAAATTACTTTATTTTAATTTTATAATTTGCATAAAAAATAACTCACAATGAGCTGTGATTTATCTTCAACATCCTCTTTCTTTTCGATCTCTTTAGTCTCCGGTACTTCAAACAAGGATCCGGATTCTTTCTCATCAGCTCCATCAAGATTTGTTGACGAGGAATTTGGAACATCACCAGCAGCATCATTTACGACTTCTGCTTCGAACTGTTTCTCGACTACCTCCAGAGTAAGGTTAGTATTTTCAGCGTCCTTTGATTTCTGGAGCGATTCTGCCTCTTCTTCTTCTTTTTCTCCAATGCCTGCATCTGCTGCTTCCTTCTCTGGATGTTCTTTGGCTTCATCTTGTTCCTTCTCTTCTTCCATACGGGTGAAGTTTTCAGTCAGATCTGAACTTGTTTCAATGACAGGGGCCGTTTCATTTAGACTGGTTGCCGTGATTATTTCACCCTCCACTTCCTTGTCTGTTGGCTCCTCAACAGCAGCTTCATCGTCTTCTTCAAGTTCCATATGGTCTGCTTCGGAAGCGGGTAAGCTTTCAGAAGAAATAGATTCCAAGTCGTCTCTATCCTCCTCTTCATCTTCATCGTCTTCCTTATCTTCCTCCATCGCAGATAAAACAAATTCTGAAATATCTGTTGGCAAAGAGGAAGCAGTTGGTGCAGCCTTTTCTTTAGTTTCTGAGGAAACAGATTCCGAAGATGACTTTTTGACAGGTTCGGACTCATATTCCGGTTTTTCTGCTTCTGTTACACTCTCTGACTCAACTTCTTTCGAATCCTTTGGAAGACTTGGTGAAACTGAAGCTGAAGGGGAGGCTAACGAGGTTGATGGGGATTGAGCTAGCGCTGCTGTTTCCACTTTCTTCTTTTCCGCTTCAACATTACTTGCTCGAGAACGAATTGAGTTTTGGAACCAGCTTAAAGCCCACTGGGTTTGCTGAGGAGGTTTTGGAGGAGGTGAAGGAGATTTTGACCTGGCCACCTCAACTACTTTCTCTTGGTCATGCTCTTTCTCGCTTTCTTCCACAATTTCACCTTCTTCTTCCTCCTCGTCCTCTTCTTCGTCATCTTCCTCTTCTTCATTAGGCTCTGATTCAACTTGCATTGTGTCTGCATCGTCTTCTGACATCTGGGGCATGCTGAGATTGGATTCATCCTCAGTTGCGGAAGATTGGGTATCTTTGTGGATATCTTCCTCCTCGTTCTGGACATCCTTCACCTCCACTGGTGAAGGTGGTTTATCCACCAGTTCCCTTCCAATCTCCTCCATTCCGCAAACATTATCTGCAGCGGGGGAGGTGGTGGCGGTGGCAGCTGCTGATCTACTTTCTTCTTCATAATTATCTTCAGGGTCGTCATGTTCCATAATATCGACATCATCACAAACAGGATCCTCGACCTCATCTTCATCGAAGATTTGATCTGGAGGTTGGTTAGTCACAGGAGATAAGTGGTGGCTCTCCACTTTTGTCGTCAACTCACTTTGACCCGTAACGAAAACCTCCATCTCTCCAGTGTCGTGAATGGAGAGGATGTCATCGTGCTGCTGCTGCTCATCTTCTTCCTCTTTCCCTTCTTGTGAGATAAGTTGAGTGACTCCCTCCTCCCCTTCTTCATCCATTTCATCAATGTCGTGGGGCAGAATACATTCCACTCTCGAATCTCCTGCTCCTCCTTCACAGTCTTTATTTCTCGTGTCTTGCAATGCTGCTGTTGTTGTTTTTGTTGACGTTTTTGGTTGAGAAGAGGAAAGGATTGAGAGTGTTGGCTGGACAGCCTCGCTTACGTAGTTTGGCGAGGATGTCACAAGAGTAAGCGTTGGTCTTCTTTCCACTCCCAACTCCATCAAATCACAAAAGTTCAGAGTGGAATGTGGAGCTGGAGGATTATTATCTTCGGTATTGCCCAACTGATCTTCTTCATCTTTAATTTCGTCTTCTTCCACTTTCTTATTACTCTTCCCATGACTACTGTTACTGCTACTACCCTTTTTTCTCGATTTCTTTGATGAAGAGGAATAATCTATTTGAATTGAAAGGGATGAGGGTGGCGCTCTGTTACTCTGCTGCTTATCTTTACTTTTCCGCTGCTGCTTTTGGATATTTGTTTCGATGACTTTGGGTTGAACTGAGAGGGTTTTGGCTCTTTCGGCGGCTTCAGCAGCTTTCTTGCTGGCCTTCTCTTTCCTTTTGCTTTTCTTTGATTTCTTTCCTTTCTTTTTCTTCTTATCTTTCTCCCTCACTTCAGGCTTAGTTTCTTGTTTGGGAAGTTCGACAATGGCTTGGTTATCATCCAAAAGGGGATCGGGTAGGATTTCTGTTGGTGTTGTAGATGTTGTGGATGGTTCGTCTAGTTTAAATGTAACAGTCTTCTTTTTCTTTCCCTTCTTCCCAGGAGAATTCTCTTTGTCAGCAACCTTCCCCTTCCCTTTCGGGTTCTCTTTCTCTTTACTATTTTTTTCTTTCGCTTCCTCAGTCTTCTTCGATCTAAGGCCTCGAGTTGTGGGTGGGGAGGGGGGCGCCGTAGTATTAATTATCACTTTACGGGGACTCTTGGTTGGAGGGGATGAGGAGGTGGATGTTGTTGTTTTTGTTGATGATGGAGCTGCTGTCGAAGTTGAAGATGATTGTTTGTTTCGAAGCTCCTGGCGATGAACACTTGGTGGCGTTCCAGAATTATTCGAAGAGGATGCGTTACTACTACTACTACTGCTCTGCTTTGCGGGTGAGGTGTAAGGTCGAGATGGCCCGGGCTTTGGCTCGATTTTTGGAAGAACTCTTGGGCCTACCGCTGTTGATGTGGAGGCGACAGGCTCATTACTATTTGTATTGGATCCACTAGCTCCAAGCTTTGACTTGTTGGACTGTGGCACATTGGCGGGCATCAAGTTGCTATTTTTAATAATATTCGATCTGAAAAGAATTCGCAAAAAACAGAAAGGATATCGGATTATTTCTGAGTTCATCAAATCATCAACGTGGCGCTGCGCTACGTTACGCAATGAGAGATTTGCAGAGAGAGAGAGAGACGTAATCAAATTAGGTACTAACGCGCGACATATATAGGCATGTATTTTGCATTAAATGCATGCGCTGCGATCGAAATTGTACGATTTGTAGGGTAATATGGGAGAGGGCCACAAAATTATTATCAAATCAGATGAACCAGTATGAAAATTATGGAAAATATGGAAATATATGTGAAATTATGGCATACGCAATGATTGTATTTCCCGTTTTGCATGATGACCTTCGTTATATTTTTTTGCTCTATTTTTTATATTTTCTCTAATGCGAAAAGATAAAAAGAATGCTTATTATGTTTAATGCTCTTGCATTTTCTTCTTTTTTTATGTTTCCAGCACAATCATCATCATATCTCGCCATCATAAACAATTCAGTTTTATTCTTTCTTTCTTTTAACTTTCAACAACTACAAGAGCGACATGATTATCATCATCGACTGCATTACTTGCATCCGTTTTACACTTTTTACTTTCCCTTCACATTTCCTTCATAATAATTATAAGTATTATTATTATTATTACATTTAACATTAATTTAACAACCAATAACTTTTTTTATATTGTAATGTATAATATTATGTAGCGTGATTACGATTAACTAATCAATCTTTCGTTTAAAAAAATCTTTTCTCTTCCTCTTCTTACTTAGGTAATAACATTCTTTTTTCTTTACTTTACTAATAAAAGTTTTTCGTCACAGCGATAATATAAACCACAGCCTTAGTCCATTTCCGTTTTTTGAGAGATCTCCACCAGCTTCATGTCTCCAAAGCTCCTCCTCCTCTTTCATATAATTTTGGGGACCCTTCTTTACTTTTTTTATTTACAGCTCGTACGTTTCGTTTTTACCAAAAAATGAAAGCTCAATCCGATTTCCTTCTCTTTTTTTACGATTATTCTACCCTAACGCATTATTTTACTTTTACTACAGCTTTTACTGACTGATTTCATTTTTTGTACAAAAATTTTCCACAAAAATCTACTTTTTTTACTTTTACAATTCAACAATTAAAGCTTTTTTTCATTCCTAATTTCCTAAACTATAACTACGTACCTACCTCTACCTACAAATCTGTTCTGTTTCTGTTCTAAGTTTTTTTATAATTCGTAACGGTTCCTACTTTCTACTTAGCTTCTTTCTCTTCCTCAAAATAAAAATGATTGTTCTTTCGGCAATTAGTTTTGCTTTTTTTTACTGCTTTTTAAGTTTTTTTGGAATTTTCTAAAATAATGTTTTTTGGTAGACATGTAAAGCTCTTTTTAAACATCATAATTATAATAAATTTCTAATCTATATTTTTTTTCTTAAAGCTCTATTTTATATATTTAGCTAGAAAGCGATAAAAGTTACATTTATTTTATTTGTTTTTTGTAGTCCTGAATATTTGTTTCCTACTTTCTTTTGAAAAAAGTTATTTGACATTTTACAAAAAACGTTTTAACAAAAGCGGAAACAAGTAAAAGCAAAAGTAAAACTGTTTTCATTTCCCTGCTCAAAGTATAAGTTTTTTAGCTAGTCACTAGATTCACACAATTTACAATTACGATTATCCTTCGTAATAATCATATTTATTTTAATGTACAGTTAAAGTTAAACTTTAATGATTTGAATATTATTTGCTTATGTAATTAGTAAATTTGTATATATATTTCCTTGTATTTAAAACTTTTTAAAGGTAATTTACAGTTAAATATGAGATTTTTTCTGTAAAAAGTTTACAGTTAGAATTAATATTTCTCCTTAAAAACTACTTTCCTCTTCTAAACTAACTAATTGGAAATGAACTCCGTTTGAGGTATTTAAGAGAAAACAAGAACAAAAAAAAACAACAGAGCAGGAAATTCCTTTTCCTTTTGTAATAAAATGAATAATATATTTAACTAACTGAACTAATTGTAAGCTAACTGACCTTGAATTAAAATGTTAGGTATGTAATATTTATACTTATATTTAACTTTGTTTGTAGCTTTGTTGTATCATATTTTACTTAAAAGTAAAATTATGATTGAAAATCGATACGAGTATTTTTATTATTATTTGCTTGTTGTAGTATTTTGTATCGTACTTCTTAAAATTTAATCTAAATCTAAAGCTTATCATTAGAAAAAGATTTCTTGTTTAAGTTTATTTTGTAAAATACTTTCTTTTCCTTTCTCTAAATATATCATCCTCTGTTTTTTTAATTCGTAGCATTAGATTTTTCTTCAGTGCTGGAAAGAACTTTTTTATCTGTTTCGGATTGTCCCAATATCATTTTGTATATCAATATTTATGAATTTATGAAAAGTTGTGTAAATCCTCGTTGAAGTCTCCTTTTCGCATGATCATCATTAAAGTGAAAGCCAGATTTATTTTTTTTACAATGGAGCATTGATTTTAAGATGATGAGTAAAATGCATGGGAAGAAAAATAGAGATTATTCATTTTTACAAGGGGTGAGTATGAATGGCCAAGTTCTTTAATAAGAATATGCATAGAGGTAGGTAGTTTTTAAAGATGATT
>JAHZNJ010002497.1:0-11643 GCA_027744475.1 Lepidocyrtus cf. sotoi NNG-2020
AAGAAGCAGTGACAGTTGTTTGATGAGTTGAGAAAATGTTATTCCGCAGCTTCAACAATAAAACCATCACCACACTACGGCTTAAAATGTACACCGAGTGAGACTGCATCATAATCATATCACAAGTGAATTCCTCCGGTTTATGCAAAAGCATTTTGTATTTGTCTAATTCAAAAGAACAGTTTTTCTGTTTCTTCTGTTTTTTTTATTGTTATTGCTGCAGAATCTTAAAATTATGACAATATTGTTACAGTTGTTGTATTACACAAAAATGTTCTACATAAAGACGCTGGCGCTGGCACTGCTGCTGTATTGTATTTTTTGGATTCTTCTTTCTTGACGTTTCCGCATGACTGCGACTATAATGATTCTTCTGCTGCTCGCTTTTTCGGATGTTTTTGTAGTTTTTTTGCAGTTGTGTGAAGAAAATAAATATACCGTTTTCTTATGACTGATGTGATGTGAAATGCATGAACAGTAACTCGCGCAGTTTTTATTTTTTTATTGTTAACCACGCAAGTACAAATTCGTGCAACATTTATTTTTATTATTTTTACTATATATAAAATATTACTTATTGCATTATATTTTCCAAATTCTTCTGCCCCTTTCATGTTGCTTCATAGTTTGCAAAAAAATGTTTAAGGATAAACCTGAGTTGTGTTTTGTGTAATAGTGAGTATGCACAATACTCGCATTGAAGAAAATGATGAATGACAGAAATTCCATAAATTGTGTTTGTTTGATCTCATCCCGTAAACCATGTTTGAATAAACCAATTAGGAATCGTCCAACCCTGACCATAGAAGAATAATAGAGATTACAAATATTTCCCGTAATCCCAAGATCCTAAGTTCTCAACGACTAACATAAAACCATGATATCAATGCATGCATTTTCCTCGGAATTGAAGAGGACAAAAATCAGTCACTATACTGTTTTTAATTAATCTGGGGCAATGTGAGCTCTTATCAGTCTAATTTTGCTGCTGCTATTTGTATTACAGTTTTAGATCTGTCCAATGCCTTGCATAACCCTATTGGAAGTTAATTGGCGGTTAGTTAAGCAAGTTCCTTCTACTACGTGTGTAGTATTTGTTTATATTAAACTTCTAAAACATCGTTTTCGTTACTTCCTCATTTATCACCGGAATAACAATCTGGAACATATAGATAGATAAAATATTTGGTTTTTTATTTTGATATTGTTTTTGTCAGTTTGTCAGACAAGTCAATCTATCGTGCATCTTCATTCCGCGTGCGAGACTGCGAGACATGATGATGACATTCACAGAATTGTCACGTTATCACGTTCCTATGCCAGAAAATATAGGCACTCGCCAGCACTAAAATATTTGAAGATATAAAATGTTTCTCATCCTAAAATTTTTATCTGTTAGCAGTAGTAGTGCCACTTAAGCATTTTGTTCACACTATTACAATATAATCTGATTCAAATTCTCTTCCCTCTCTTCAACTTCAACTAAAATTTTTTAGAGTGTCTTTATAATTTCATTTTCATTTAAACTATGGTCACGAGCAAGTTATCTCTCTAATTAACTCTCTGTTATCATCAATTAATCCAACAAGCGATGATGATGATCGAATCAATCTTGATAGACCAAAAAGCTACCCATTTACTTGACTTTTTATTTCCTCTACCTTAAGTAAATAAATATCTTAAATTGTATTATTTTTTTCTCCCAGATAATTTGCTATAAGTACATAATAGGTAGGTAGGCACGTATAATAGAAATACCTAGTAGCAAAATAGTGCTGTAAAATACCCATTAAAATATTTTAAGCAAACAAATAAAAAAATTATATTTGACAATTACCATCAATCAACCGCGTGTGGTTTACCATACGTTCAACATCAATAGTAAAATAGCATGTGATTATCGACGACGACGCAACGACAACAAGCCAAATCTTGTTTTCTTGTTAGCAGTCTTCAGTCAGTCTCCTCACATCAGCAAACAATCGAATCTTGTAAACTAGCTACAGTAGTAGTGAAGTGGCGAGTGAGTAAGCGCGCGCTTCCTATATACTTTACGTCTGTAGTAGTAGTAAAATTACGCGAACAAATTATATTTCCAATAAATCATGGCTAATCATTATTGATCAATTCTTAAGATAAGCTCTTTTTTGCTCAGTAGACAACAATGATGCTTTTTATTCTTCGGCTCCAAAACAAACTCATCAGAAATTAATGAAATTAATTGATTTTCTCCATTCGCGTATTAAAATAAGATGGATATAAATGGAATTTCTCATTATACTAATTTCATCATCATCATCATCCCATTCTCACTGGATATGTTTTTCCTTGAATCAAATCACAATCACAACGACATGTACGTACATCGATACAGCGTCTTAAACTTCATACAAGTTTAAAGAATTTATCCATTCGATATTATTTAATCAATTTAATTCACACACATTTAAAGCAGTACTTTTCCACAGAATTTTTCATTGCAAAATTTGATTCCCTTAGACTGCGATTGATCAGACATGATGCATTATTGTAGCTAGCTGCAGCAATTTAATTTAAAAGATATAAAAAAGCTGATTTCCTTGATAGTTATTAGTTTTAAGAAAGATGAAGATGACGATAATATCCAGAAGATCATCGATGTCAGCTTTACATGCAATTTTCGATCAGATTCATTGTCATTATTATTACCCCACATTTGATCTGTTGTAAAACATCATATCAGTCATTACGCTTTGTTATTAAATCTCAGACGTCAACCACATTTTCTTTCACTTTATTCAATCCATACGAGCAGTTCTTCACGTTTTCATTCTTTCGTTTTTTTCGTTCCAGAAAATAATAATAAATGAGTCTTTTTCCATCAACTTTTCAACACAACCTTAAATCATCCTCTTCATTGCTTTGATTTACACCTTGTCAGCCACTTAATCGACTATTTTTTTGGTGAATTGCATTGCACTGTCGACTTCTAAGGTAGTAGTTCAAAACACGTGAACTAGTCTATTTATAAAATTTAAAACATGATGCCATGCACCAAGCACCAACAACACAACATCTTTGCACAGATTTTAAGGTTGCTTTGTTTTGCGTGATCTACAGATCAGATCAGCAATATAATATTTGATTACTTCTTCTTCTCTTCTTAGATTTCTTGTTTGCAAAAACTTTTGATATGATTTGTATAGCCAGAATTAAACTATTGTATAAGAAGACAAGAAGTATTATCAAATTGCGTTTACAATACATTTAGCGACACGGGATCACTTGATTTATTGGCCACTACTGCAATTTATCATCATTTCAATAAAGAAGAAAATTACTAATAGAGATGACCTCACACTGCTGCTGTTGAAACTCATTACTTTTTAAGTTTTTACATTTTCAATAACTTTTCTTTCATCACAATATCGCAAAAAAAAGGTTGAACGAAAAGAATGATGATTAAATTATTTATTGATGAGTAAGTTAATGCCACGGCTGGAAAAATTTCAGGGTCGACGCTGTCTTCACTTTAATTAATTTCACTTCGAAAATTCTTGAAGCTTTTTCCTGAGTATATTTAGTAATAGGTAGCCTTAATAAATGAATTCGATTCTTACTGAAAGCTGCCGTAACAGAAACTAACCAAAATCGTTATGCATCTTCTTACTCATTGTAGCAGTAACAGCAGCAACGCACCGGTTTAATTTTTTTAATTGCTTTTCGAAATACATTAAGCGGATACGCGATTGCTATTAAATTCTCAGCCCATAAAATAAAAAAAATCATTTTGTATGTTATTTTGCACACCGACAGAGCATTGCGTTGCGTATTGCATTCTTCTGCTGTGTTATGTAGCTGAATTTAGTACGGGAGGATGGATCGGGTATAAAAAGAAGTGAATAAAATAAAAGTTTCCGTTACAACAGCTACAAATATTATTGGCTTCCTTTTTGGCAGGCAACAACAACAACGGGCTGAATAAAGGTAAAAAAGGATTACTGCAAATTTTAAATTGCACTTAAGTACATTTTATCTGTGTTCCTTCGCATTATATCATCTATTTTTCAGCCAACTGCTGCTTCTTTTGCACGTTTACAACGTGAATTACTAATCAAATTAATCTCAACAATCTCAAGCTTGTTAAAGTTTAAACAGACAGCTCCATTATTACCGAATCTACAACAGCATATCAATGATACTCCGAATTCGAACCATGTTACAGGTTCTGAAAATAAGAGTAAAGAGTCGATGTCATTTCAGCACTGATATGATGCTTTTTAATCAACAATAAATTACTTCGCTTCTTGTTTCAATTTATAAACTGCTCATTTGCACAAAAAATACCTTAAATTTTATTAAACGTACATACAACAATATATTTTTTGTCTTCTTAAATGACCATTTTGTAGGAGCATTTTTTGCAACCTTTAATAACTGTTTTGGTTTATAACCCACTGACTTAAGTTATAATTAGATTAGAAACGAGGCAGATGATTCAATTAATTTATTCAAGATTCAAGTATTATTCCGTTTATCGAAATTACTTCATCTTCATCATATTTCAGCCTTAAGCAAAAGTTTTTAGCCTACGATGAGTTGAGTATATATCGAAGAAGAAATACCGAACAGTTTATCGAAGGAGTGTAAAAGTAAGTAGAAGCAGAAATATCTTCCTTCCCTTCCTAACTTTATTATAAAAACTCCGTAATAAGCAACAATGAATGCTGTGTAACCGTCATCAGATCACTGCAAAACGTTTCGTGCGCTCACACTTGCATTGCAAAGCGATGAACGATCTTCAAAAATCCGAAGTGTTTTCGTAGCTGTTGTTGTTCACGCCTGGCCAACCGAGGCGAATAATACTGTTTACAAAATACAAAAACTCGCACATAAGTATTGCAAGGCAATATGGATGATGATGATGGTCGACTAAAATAGAAGAAGTTTGTGCCAGACTAGAATCTGATTGTTAATAACTTTTGTATTCGGATACGATTCGAATTCGAATTTCATTTCAAATCATTTTTGGGAAGGGGAAAATAAAGTATTAAAAAGGCGAGTGGAAATTGATAGGTAGATAAAGATAGATAAGTACTCTTAGGTAAGTTTACGTCTTCTTGCCATAACTTCTTCCTTTTGCACATTATCTAATAAATGTTAAGTACAGAAAGTAGTTGGTCATGCATGCCAAAAGGAAAATAGGAAGCTGTCGGCTAGCTAAAGCTGATTAAATAAAAGTTGGATTGACGTTTTGCTAATTGCAAGTTCACTCGACTGATTACGTAGATTCTGTTTTTGCACACAGAGGATGAATCATAAATATCATGCATGAAAATTAAAAGCTAATGTGCGTACTAAATTCAACCCATGAAACTCGATGCGATGTGATTCATAGACAAAGAAAACAGAAGAAAATCTTTTGTGAATCATTCATTATTGTAATAATTTAATTTAGAAGGGAATTAATGCTTAAAAAATGTTTTTTCTTTGTAACTTTCTTTGAGCCGATTCTGTATTTTGTCCCCATTTCATGTACTGTCGCCTCTGAATGTTTTTTATTATTTATTAATTAACAAAGTCGCACAAACACACCCTTTATTAATGGGTCCGTCAAGGCTCTTCTCCTGGTAAGGTAATAAGCTTCAAGCGTCTGGGCATTCATTGTGCCCGAAAATGCATGAAAGATCCGTTAAATATCAATTTGAGTGTTTACGCTATCATCTCATCACACATCAGATATCATCGCATCACACACATTACTGGGATCTCTACTTTGTATTATGTGATGTATATAATAATACGTAGTATTAAGTACTATTAATATCGATGGTGAGGATTTGCACTACTTTGGATAGATAATAATAATTTGAAAACGTAACATAAATACAATTATTACATGAAGGGCCCGAATTCCGGTATAGATACGCGATAACTATTATTATTAAGCTTTTTACTTCGCTCNTAATTTGAAAACGTAACATAAATACAATTATTACATGAAGGGCCCGAATTCCGGTATAGATACGCGATAACTATTATTATTAAGCTTTTTACTTCGCTCTTGAATGAAAACTGCTTGTGCTTGCTTTCTTCTTACAATCTTGAAATGTGTTTTACACCTTCATTTCGATGAGGGAACTGTTAAACTTCATAAATCCTTCAGGGATGAAAGAACGATAAGTTTACAGCTGTGCACCGAGCACCGCCTAGAGATCCAAGGAATTTACGGTATCACGAAGTGCATTATATTTCTTGAGAGAGAAAAAGAGAGAGAAAAAGTTGTGAATTGTAACAATTCTTCAGGTAAGTATCATCTATGCCATACCACTCTTCCTCCTCGTGTCCATCCATTAAAAAATAAGTTTGGCGAAGACTGAAGAAGGTGGTAAGTAGCGTATAGCGATAGCGATTACAGGCGAAATTAATGCTGGTTGGTTTTTAGTAGTCTCCTAACTTTTAATTTTGAAGAGAATTTTAACATATTTCAGAGTAGTGCGTGAAGAGGCTGGCGATTGCAATTGACAGGATAAAGTGTTTTTTGGGTACGTATCATTTTTATCATCACGCCTTCTTTTTCTCTCTTAAATAATCGGAACAATATCATCACATCACAGTGAAATACTTTTACAAACACCTATCAGCATACATTAATTTAAGATTAATTTAGCCACACACGGGGATCGGGGATAAAATGGCATTTTCTCAGTCATGCATGAAATCACCCAGTGCTGTGTTTCTGGAACTAGTATAGTGGCATAATGGAAACGTAACTAAAGTCAGACTTTAAAATTGTGTGAGAGAAGTTAATTTCAGAAAAATCGTGATGTCAGTTTGAAAACTTAAAATTTTAAAGCAAAGATCTAGTTCAGTTAAATCAATACGAATGAAATGCAGATTATTGTTGTCCAAAGTTGATAAAAAGAATTTAGATTTGCCTACTACATACCTACTTAGTTTATAACAATCGAGACATTGTTATAGTCTTTAAATTGTTGCACACACCATTTTATTATTAACTTATTTTTTTACTTAAAATCGTAAATAAAAATCGTGCAGATTTTCACACTCAATTTTCCTTGTTCATTGAGAAAAAACCTTCCTTCTGTACTTCAATTTCAATGCAAATCCTGGTCCTTCCTGGTCTTCTTTAGTGAGTGAAAGAGCTCACGACGCGAAGGCGACGAGTATAGAACGCTCTTCGTAATTCTTTTATCATCGAATTAGGTAAGAAGAAGCATATGTCAAAAATATTTCATTTTATTCCGCTGATGAAGATTTTCTATTTGAAAGTATGAGTATGAAGTAGCAGCAGCCCATCCCCTAATTACGTACGTATGTACGTATGCAAAAGTTTTAGTTTTTCGCTTCGTTCCCATTCATTTCAACAAACATCCGTTTTCACCTAGATAAACTGAACGGGATCTGATGTGACGCGTAAAAACGATTTTTACCACCACCACCACCACCAGCATCTACATCAATCAGCTAACCAAAAAGGGTGGAACCTACTTCGCTCGTCTTCTTCATGCGGTTTCAGTTTTTCCCCTCATTTCCGAAACAAATTCATATTATTAATACTTTTTACTACTTTACATATTCCATTTTTTTCTTTTCTTTCAAACCCTTCTTATTGTCATGATTAAAGATATTCTCTCGGTGACATGACATGATTATATGATGACTTTGTGTGTGATGTACCGAAATATGTTTGAAACTTTTTTTGCATAAAGAAAAGAACTGTATTTGAAGACGTGAAGTTATGTAAGTAACTATTATTATATATATCCTTTTGTGAAATGTATTATGTTTGTATAAAATAAATCTTTTTAGGAATTAGGTAATGTAAGCAAAGACTTGAATTAGTATAACCCTCCTCCCCTCCCTCTCTCTGGTATTGACACTGAAAAACTTAATCTTTCTTTTGAAAGTCATGGTTATATGGTTATGGCATAATTTTTTTTCAGAGAAACAAAACAACAGTACAATGCAAAAATCATCATCATTAGTACCATTCGTTCTTCGGCAATTTAGAGTGCACTTTTTCTTACAAACATTCGAATTCTACGTAGCATGAAACTACCATTGTTACCTTACATACAATGATGTTGTGTTGTTGTGATGTGAGGAAAAGACATACATACACCCACAACTCACAAATATGATCATACATTATTACACTAACAACATTTAACTTACTTCCATAAATGGGCCGTAAACTCCTCTTCTTCAAGTATTATCTTCCTACTTTATTATTTGTCATCAAAAATAAAAGATGAAAGATGAAACACGCACCCCACCACACAAACATTCTTTTGTCAGCGTGAAGAGTAGTAAAAGGAAAATAATTATTTTCAGAATGTGCCTACAGTCAAGATGATGACGATGATGGTCAAGTCAAGAAGAGCTATCTATATGTTTTCATTGGGAAAAGCGTGTCATAATTAATCTGATGTGTTAGTTACATAGCTCCTAATGAAAATATTTTTCATTATACATTCCACTTATTTTCATAATAGACATACATCCGTTGTAAATGATCTGCAAGAATTCGCAAAAGTGATGATGATGAATGAGTTAAATGATTCATTGTGGTGGTCTACGGGGCACGGGATGATGTCTTCGTAGGATGATCGCCGTATTCCGTATTGAGGACAAAATAATAATTTGTTTAAACCTCTCTTAAATTTCAACGCAGGAGATAAAATATTCAAAGTTTAAACAAAACAAAAAGTAAATGGGTATGGACTTGTTAAATGAGTTGAGTCATTTTTCAAAATGCCAGGAAAAAATGTGGGGTGGCCTTAATTTCTGATTTAAATAAAGTTACCAAAACACCCATTCATTATTGAAATACTAGTACTTGTAAGTAACAAATTGAGTTTAATTTGCTCGTTGAGTTATTCAATTTTGCAAATTGCAAATTAGCAAAAAAAAACTTTTGAGCAAAAAGATATAATATTCGTACATTTTATTGATTTCATCCATGAAACATTTTCCTATTCCACTGATCATCATTCCATTTGAATTAACGGCAGCGTATAATTCGAATCGTGTCAACGTCATCCTTTTCTACTTTTTTCGATCTGGCGCTGGCACTTTCACATTGGTTGAATGAAAACATGTCAGGTAAAGGTAAAGGCAAATACAGTAATCAATCTTAAATGTCCCTCTATCGCATCGTTATTCCTCTGCTTCTAGTCCCATGTCCCTGAATGATAATGAAAATATGCTGCGCCTTAATTATTACAATCCGATGCGTAAAGGATTAGGTACTTAAAATGCGTAAAGACAAAAATATTCTGTTACAAAATTTCAATAAAAGTTTTTCTTAGGTAAATATGAATAATGCAGTTAATAAAGAAGAAGCTGGCGAGTACTGGTTTCCGCTATATTGATCATATTATTATAAGCACTTATGGCTGTTGTAGTAAGTACCCTTCCCTACCGTCCCTTCTTTGATGACAAGTGTCCTTAAAAATTGCCAAAAAAAACATTAATTTTACAGGAGGAGAATGTTACGCCTGCTTTTCATTATAATATTCACGAGACTAGCATTGATCTATGGAAAATTAATTTATTCATGTATGGATTATGGAATGTGTGCACATGGTTAAGCATTATTACCAACAAGCATCACAAATTTTAGGAAAATGTAAGGATTTTGTAAAACATTTTTCTCCATTTTTATAATGTGACGTTTTTTAGGCTTGTGTTGTGTGTTGTTGGCTAATGATTACAGCAGCGAGAGAAAAATAAATGATTTGGCAATGAAAAAGGAGCGAAGAACGCTGGCAGTGGCTCATGATTATGAGGACGCGTTGTTCGTAAAATCCTAGAATCTTTAAACACTGTTCATTGCAAGAATTGATTTGAGTAAAATACAAATTAGTTCTGCTCAGGGAATATTATGAATTGCATTAACTACAACAACGAAACGTTAAAAAACTAAATAGGTTGCTCGGTTGCTGCTCATCTTCATTTCTGAAGAAGCTGCAAATACTTGACGCGGCGATGATAATGATGATGCCTAATTAATGTGAGCCCTGATCATATCGTAGTCTGCGGTGCGGTGGTGGTCTTGGTGGTGGTGGCGCTTGGCGCTTTATTGCTGTTGCCCGAGGTATGAATTTGATTGCTTTTGTTTACAAAAATATATCTAACTCTAACTAAATGAGCTTGACATTGATATCTATCAAAGAAAAATAGAAATGCGTGAAACGCACTCTTTTTGTGATGCTGCTGCTGCAGAAAAATGTGGACGAAGAAGAAGAAGATGAGTCGGAAAACATGTTTGCAGCACATTGTAGCATCAACATAATAGTTTTTTCTCTTCATTTTGTTAATATTATTATTATAATCATATAAAACTCTGCAGGACCATTATGATCAAATTTGCATTCTTCTCTCGGCAACAACACAGCGCAATAACGAGCCTTCCTAAAAGAGTCTAATAAAAGCTGCTTAATGAAAACTCAGTCACATCACATATAAAATAGACAAAATAGTTATTTCCACTTTTTAGCTTTTCGCCTCTCAATGTCGAGACACTCATGATTCAGGAAATGATGCTGATTATATGACGTGTCAATTATTCTCGGACAAAGAGGAATAATGGAATGAAGTGAACCAACAAATTTTTGCAACATCTTTGCCAGTTTTTTAGATTCAAATCATGAATACTTTTTGTTATCTCCTTTATTGACATACCACCACAACACATACTATGATTTACTTAAGTTAATAAAATCCTTATTTCAACATAAATAACCTTATCGTTAGCATGATTTATGCGGTTGGAGAAAATAGTTATTGTACTAAAAAAAGTAATGTTAACCCATTAACTTTGAATTAAAATTTGCCGTTGGACAGCTAAAGTATGGAGAAAAGCGTAATTAAGTACTCCATGGCGTATTATATAATAATACGTAAGTGAATAATACGTAAGTGGGAAAGAAATGTTAAAAAACAATAAAATAGGACAATTTCGACTTGTTGTTGAGTTGACAATGAATCAGACGATTTTTGCTGCAAAAATACCCTACGTATACCTAATTTAGTTGAAGTTGGATAAATTTTTAGAGATTGTTAGCGCCAAATGTTACATTAAAGCAGAAAGTAGATCTCACGATTTCTCGTTACTGAAGCACCTGCTGCTTACTCTAAATTCACTACCTATTGTTTTTTTATTTCAAAAATCAAAAATTGCAATAATAAACATTTGAATGGCCTATATTTTAGTAAGACTTCATCTGGAATCAAAGCATAAGGAAAGTAGTAGTAGTAAACAACTTACTTACGATTAGATCTCTGTGTCACAAATGCCTTCAACACATTTGCTTCCTACATTTTTGAAAAAAAGTTAGTTAAGTAAATCCCTTACCTAAGGCAAAGAAAAGGAGTAACTTTACCTTCGTTCTCATCTCAACAAGCTCATTCTTACTAGCCAAGGCGCAGACAATATAAATATGTGTACTACTGAAACCCATTAGATTAGGATTAGGGTAAAAAAAAGGTACGCGTGCGTATATGAAATGAAGGGATGCTGATGCTACTGGATGCTGCTAACTAACATCCTTAACGACAACGACAAGAAGAAGTCTTATGTTCCTGTCTGGATGCCCTTAACCTCATAAACGCGAGAGAATTTCAAGTTCAATGCCT
>JAHZNJ010002498.1:0-18575 GCA_027744475.1 Lepidocyrtus cf. sotoi NNG-2020
GTAAGCATTTTTGCATTTAGATGGACTAGTTCAGTTCACTATCATGCCATGCCATGAATATGACTAAAATGCTAAAACACATTTGCATATCATATCATGTCACCTTTCTCTCTCTCTCTCTCTCTCTCTCGTACTTTGTGTCTGGCTTCTTTTTAAACATGTTTACCCATTACCCATTTTACAGTTACACTTTAATGACTACCACAGAATAGGATAAAAATTATTTGAAAAAAAAATGAACTTGAAAAGGTGTAGAAATCCGCACTAAAGGGGTTGCAGGTTGCATGCCCTTTGCGTTCAATTCGCCATTAAAGTTAGGTAAAGTTGGTGTGATTACTGATTACATATTCATTATTGACTATATTTGTCATTATGGATGGATGGATGGATGAATGGGCATTAGAAAATAAAAAAAGCCAGCCAGTGAGTCAGTCCATAATAAAAATAAATAACTAATTGTGAGCGAGTGATTGTAAATCTATTATTCTATAACTTAACTTAACAAGGCAACAACGGCGACAAAAAATCGAGCTGATCTCTAATCATGTGCAATAATTTACTTACCTAACTAAATGTTTCATGCTGGCAACTTAAATAACTTTTTACATAACTCGATGATGACTTGAGATTCATCTCCTTATTCTAATTTTTGATATATTTTCTTGATATCTTGTCTCATTTCATTTTGTAATGTGTTACTGGATCAGCAGGTGATCCATTTTTTAATGAAGTGAATTGTTTGTTGGCAGATTTGATTGCATCTTCGCTCTTCTTCTCCCATCACCTTTGTTTTCTTCCTTTCTTTCTTCTTCTCCTTTGTGAACGATTAATTAATGTGGTGGAACTTTTGAAGGAGAATGAGGTAGCCTGATCCTGATCAAATGTATGCATTATGCATGGAGGAATTCGATCAGTTAAGGGTGAATTCTAAAGGCCAAGAATTTATGCGTGACATACCATAACAATTACACTTATATTTTCGTTGATACGATGACAAATGGATCAAGAAATAGGATTTTACGTACATCACATCACACTCTCTAGCAAAAGATAATAATGAAAAGTGAAGGAAGAATGAAGATTGAATATTGAAGATGAGCAGAGATGATGATGGAGACAGGTTATAGTTTTTTTTCTACTGAAGCTGAAGTAACAAAAGATTTTTTATTTTTGGCTGGTCATATTATTCTAATGAATTGGTTGGAAAAGATTGGAATGGAAAAATAAAATTGTAAAAAGGTAAAGGGTAAATAAAGAAGCCCCTGCCATAAGTCGCACGGAGACTACTTTATTGAGATATGTATATCAGTGCAAGTTTTTGGAATAAGAAGAAGAGAAAAAAATTAAATATTCTAATGAGAAACGAGCAACTACAAATACAAAGTGGTTTATAACAGCAACGGCAGCAGAAGCAAAATTTATGGAAATAAATGAAGATGAGCAATCGTAATCTTTGGCACTTTAAAAGGTACGAAATGAAGATCATTGTTAAGTTAGTTGCTTAAGTAATAAAATAACTAGCTGCTGTGCTGTTGTTGCTGCTGAGCTAACGATGATGATGATGATGATGATTATGTGCGCGGTTTGTTGTACTAACAGAGAGCGACTTCTAACAATGAAAATGACCTTGGCATCTTTACAAGGAAACTGCAAAAGTTAAAGTTAAAAATGAAGATGCTGCTGCGATTGCGATGCTACTTTAATGCAATAACGCTTAGGTATTATATTATAACTCAGCATTTTTTTATCATCAGGATCCTCAACCCTTTGCTTTAGAGCAACTGAAAGAAAAACGATGATTTTTCATGGTGAAGACTAAAGAAGACTGAAGACTTTGAGTCTTATTATGAGCCGAGCCGCCAACAAGAGAAATGTGACAGTTTTTAACTATTTTAATTAAGTGTAAATCAATTATTTAATTTTTTTCTTGGGAAGTTGAATGAAGCTTGTATAAAAAAATGGCTAAAAATTAATCTTAATCCTTCCACCTCACCACCAACCACTCTTGATTCTTGATAAACTCTTTTCCAATCACGGATTTTGCTCACGAAGTACTAAAATAATTTAGTTGACGTTTGATAATATGTAACGCGTTCAAACCTTTACAAGCATTTTAAAACAATGACAAAATACATTATTAAAAATGAACCCAAAATTAATAATGCTTTGGGTTTGGGTATATGAAATGATTATTAATATATTAAGGCCTGCAAGAGCGTGCCTACATACAGCACAATTCCGTTGAAGAAGTACCTGTTAAAAGGTACTGACTGCTGAAAAGAGAAGAAGAAAATGAAGGGGGAAAATGAATTATGAAAATGGAAAGGGCACGCAAGTTGCAAGTTCCTGACTTTTTGACTTCTCCGCTTATGCATAAAATAGAATTTTTTATTGTTTTCATTCCTCAAATGAAAGGAAATATAATCCATTTTACGATGACTTTGTACTTGAATCATCATCATCAAGGCATGCCTGACAATAATATGAAGTAAGTACTACGTATTCGTACTATATGTGAGCGCCACTTGATTAGTAAAATGAAAGTGATCTCTATTTTCCTTATTAATCTACATTTTTCTTCTTCGTCTGCAGAAAAAATGAAGAAGAAGAAGATGATTTCATGTCATTGCTAAGCGGTACGTGCCACAACTATAAATTACTTTTTGGATAATATGATGGCTTACATACACATCTCTAATCTCTACAGAAAAATATGAGGGGAAGAGGGGAAATTAAAAAATTATTCTTTAGCATAGTTGGCACATGACGCGATCATCATGTTTTGTCATTTGTCATTCAAATTTATGATCTTTATGACGTGTTTGCTTGCTTTGCTTATTGCATTGCACCGCTCAGTTTTTTCGAGTTGAATGGTTGCTTGATTTGATGAGGATGATGATTACGATGATTATAATAATGCCAGTGGCTTTGGACAATTTGTTTGGATCAATGTCATTGTGTGTGTTGAATTAGGCACATACTTTACTTACATTTATTTGTTTTAAATTTAGTAACTCTTATTAAAAATCCAAAGAGATTCATATCAATTTATTAACAATTCAACTTTTGTTTTTAGTGTTTTTTACCTCGAGCTCGTGCCGGTGGTGTCATTCTCTTTTCTGAATCGTAGCGTAGTTAATCACAATAGGCAAGGTTAAAAATCTTACGAATGTGAGATGGGAAGATTTTTTATAAAAATCAAAATATATTTTTTTGCATTTGGATTATTATTAATTTGATAATTACCTTGTTAATTTTTTCTCCCTGATCTCTCATCTCTCGGAAGAATGAGAGGGCAATCAGACAGTGTCAAAAAATTTACAGTAAAAAAGGTCAGTTAGTTATTAGTTAGAAACCTAATTTGTTGACGATGACGAACGAAGGAAAATTAATAAATTCAAGTGCAAGAAAAATAAAAAAAATAATCATTTCTTAAAAGATTAGTCAACTTCTCAATTTCTCATGCTCGTATTTTAGTGCCTTTCATTGCGTAATAAGAAGAGAGACATGGATAGAAGAATTCGACCATCTTGTTAAAAATCTAAATTTGTATTTATCCCAAGAAATTGAAATTCATGTTTTATTTTATTTTATTTTATGCCTTAATTCTTTGTTGGTGGTATCTTGGATTGAATTGGAATTTGGATTTCTTGCCAAGATTATCACTTTTTCAGTACGAAAAACGAGATGATATAACAAGATAAGGGTAATTTGTTTGGGTATAAAACATCCACAACAACAAAGAACATAATTGTTGCACAACACAACGAAACGACATCGTCTTCATTATTACTCTTTTGAACCTCACTCAACTTCAACTCTATGAACATGACGATGATGATGACAACAAGCCATAATCTTTATGTGGGTAAAACGAATTCAAATTCCAATTAAGTAATTTTTCGACATTGCATTTGCGTTGGCTTTGCCAATTCCCTCAAAAATACAGATAATTGTTATTGGTCGATTTTGCTTTCCACATTTCATTTCATTTGAATTTGCATAGTTATTTTTATTATTTTTCTTTTCCTAAAGAAAAGAATCCTCCTTTTTATGATGATTTGTCTAATTTTTTGCAATAGTACTATTAAAAAGATCAAAGAACTAGTCATAACATTTTTCTACTTAAAAACAAACGATGATGTTACGATTCACTATAAATTTGGCTATAAATGATTTTATTTTTATAGCAATAATAATGCAACTAGTGCAATGCATTGTGTATGCGAAATAATTGTTTCTGATTTTAAGATTAGAATAAAAACTAAAATTGTTGCTGTTGCTGCAACAAAGTACGGCCAAATAAAATTTTGTCGCCCACCAATCAAATCTTTTAAACGATTTCGTTTTTACAAAAAAATCATTTTCTTGTAAAAACAAAATCGTAATTTTGATGGAGATCGTATTAATTTTTCTGAGGGATTCTATTATCTTCGTAATTACGTAACTTTACAGCTGTCGCTGTCGCTCTGCTCGTAATTACAATGCCAAGAAGAAGAACCAGTCGCCTACCAGAATTAAAGACGTAATGTTTGTATTGTTAATTTAGTGTGAACTTTTACAAAATAATTGCAAATGTAATTTGGCATTATTATTAATCGAACAGTGGCATAAATCTGATCGGTAGCAATGTAGCAGCAGCAAGAACAACAATTATCGATTAATTGTCAATTAACGAATGAGTATGACGGACTAAATGGAATCGTGCTTTTGTGTGTGTGGGTCAAGGGACAATCAGCAATGAAGAAGCGGACCATGTACGATTTTGTCATCGTCATCAATTCATTCATGAATGCCGCGATGCGATGTCGATGACGATGGCCAACACACTTTTTTTTTATTTTTTAGTAAGTATTTGCTTTCTTAGCCTACCTCATCTTTGTCATCCTTTAGGTAATTCTGTAGGCTCTATTTTATTTTATCTACCCAATAATTATTCGACTGATGCGTTTTTACTAAATAATCATTAGAAAAAAATTGTCTAAATTGCACATTACTGCAGTTAATAACGCAAATGCAACTGCACTCTCCTTCTTCAACCTAAACAAAAGGAAAAGCTTAAAAAAATTGGCTTGGCTTGGCTAAAAAACAAAATCGTGACATTAGTAAACTGCTCTTCACATTTATCTTCCACATATGTGGTGGTGGTCGTGGTGTGGTGGATTGGATGTTGGATGCAGCACTAAATTAAATGCCTTTACCTTTAGGTATAAAAACAAAAAGGATGCACATCATCCAATAATAACATTTTAGATTGTGATACATTAATTCTCATCACTATTATTATCTTGATTTCATTTATTACTAGGTGAAAGGTTATTGTATCAGATATGATATGATACGATTACGATACGATATGCGCTTTAATTCCATCATCATCATCATGTGAGAACAACGTAAAGGAAGATTATTGAGCGCCATAAAGTCATAAAAAATGGTTTAAAAGAGGACATTATTATTTAACTTTGAAGAATATTATACTTCATTATCATTTTTTACATTTATAATTCCAATTACAAATCATATCATATCACATCATCTTCTGACATAATGACTACACTACGACGGGACGATGATTAGGATGATGCTAATGACGTTTCCCATTTTCAGGGCAGACAGAAAGATTAATTGCTATTCATTTACTGGTTATTCTGATTAATATAAAATGAAAGAAATGAAAGTAGATCTTTTTTTCTTCACTTCACAATTAAAAATGGTTTGAAATGGTTAATGAAGCATTTTTACAAAAAACAAAACGCACATGATTGAATTGAATAAATTATTTGATTAGTCATAAATAAATTAAATGTAGACTAGGGCAAAAATTTCTGCAAGTTTGAAGTGACACGTATAACAATAAACGTACGTAATTCTCCATGTCTTGTGCCACACAATTGAAATCGGTTAAGGATTTGTAAAGATTTGCGACGACGATGCAATGATGAGTCTAAAATTGGTTGCATTTTCGTCGTTTCAGAAAGCAAAGCACGTCTGACCTCTTTTGTCTGCCTATAAATTAAAATGAAGAAGAAGAAAAAGAAGAAGTCAACGATATTAAATGCCTCCAAAAATCTCTCTCAGGAAAATCGCTGGTTTACTTCTTCTTCTTTGCAAGAACAATGAATATTATAAAATAAAATTGATTTTGGCAATAATCATTCATTATACCAAAGCTTTTGTTTTCCGAAACAGACACCACCGCATTATATATTATGCATTATATCATATCCTAACACTAGCGTGAAGCACGTGCGCCCTAATCCATTAATAATAATAAAATTAGCTAATAAATAAATTACCTCCAATGCAATAATGTCCGGCATTCATTCATTCATTCATTCGTCAACCCTCCACTGCATTATATACTAGGAAGTAATGTGACAAGCTTAATATGATGATATTACTTAAGTTTAAGCAAAGTCCATTCTTATTCTTCTATTCTATTCTATTTCTATAAAATCGCTGTTGATTGACGAATATGAGAAAAGTGCGAACATGACCAGCTTCCATTATATGAAGTTTAAATTCTCATAAATAATTATTTTTTTGCATAAAAAAGTGTATAATTTTGCTCGGTTTAGGTAACACGGTTTTTCTTCTTTGGTAATAAATAAAGAAGGAAAGACGAAGAAGACAGTAATGAGGTACAATATCATGTTTGACAAAAGTCTTCTGTGGTTGTGGAGGTGGTAAAGTGGTAATGATGAAGATGAACATAAGGACGCTGCCGCTGCTGTCGCTCTTTTCGTAATGTAATACAAGAAGTCATAAAGATAACATTTTTAAATGATTCTCCTACTTCTGACAAGGCAACAAAATCACAAAACTTCTTGTTTCTGGGTAGAATAGAATTATTGTAGAATGTTATAATCATAGAGCACGCGATGAGCTTGGGAACAGTTTAGCTGAATTCTTTTGTTCTCCTGTGCGGTGGTTATACAACAATCATTTTTATTTAACCCATTGCATTGTCTTCTGCAGTTTTGATGAAGTACCGCTGGTGGTGACAAGTTGCCTTTAATAATGTAAAAAAAAAGATTATTAACCAACATGGAATTAAATTAAACAAAGTAACCTATAAACTTCGTACCACCACCAGTATTTAACTTTTTAAAACTTTACAGACTACAGACTTTACAAACTTTTTTGCTAGAAGTTTTTATTGTAATTGAAATGAGAGTGACGGAATATGAAATTAAGTATTATGGATTCAGAAGAATGAATGAATGACTACCGCAGTCATGTTTTGCTTTAATCTGTCATTCCTCACCTGAGATTCATGGGACGCCATCACCATCACAGAAAATAAAATCTAATGGCTAACAGATTTATCCATTGTTTTATCGAAAAGGCATAAAATAAACAATAAAAATCGTTTTAAAACGAAGAACACGTTAAGGTTTATGCAAAGCATGAAAATGGGGATATTATAGCAGAAAATATTACATTACGGTAGGTACATGAATGCGCAGCAGCGGGATGAATGGAGAAAACGGATATTGTGTTGAGGTAGTAGTTGTAGTTGTAGTAGTTAGTGGATTACTGATTGCTGATTACGTTACGATAAGATACACAATACATTGTTACATCATAATCTTCATTGTTGAGTGAGATAATAATAACAATAATGATAATGATAGCCATAAGAAGACTTCACTTTAATGAATACAGTAATTAAATTTTAGTTAGCACGTAATCCGTTATTAAAACTGGGAAGAAATATTGAGAAAAAAAATATAGTTTACCTAACTAAGCTTATATTAGTATTATATAACATAATGAATTCATATCCATCCATCTACTAATTGTTGAAAAAAATGAAGAGGAATGCAAAATTGCAAGTAAGGCTTTTGTTTAAGCTCATCACAGCTTTAAAAAAATAATGCTAAAAAATAAAGTTTTGTTGTTTTATTGAATGTAATTTGTGAATGGTACAAGAAAAACACAAAAGAGACGACGACGATGACTACGACTACTACGACACAAAACATGAATTTTCTTGTCACGTACATAAAAGAATAGGTACGTTACATTTTTCCTAGTTTTTGTAATAGAAGAAGAAGAAGAAGAAAAGAAAAGGGATAATAATAGGAAGGTGTTTGTTTCAGACAGCCATCGCCATCGCCATCAACGCAAATAATAATAGCAGAAAAATAAATGTCATGTGAACTGCGCTTAGCTGCACTGCGTAAGTAAATATTGAGCACTTGCTGGGGATTTCATTGCGAAGCGGATCCCTTTCATTTTCTGACCAAATTGACTGAAATTATCATTGCGTCTTTTTTATTTCTTGTTAATTCAGGGAATTGTCTTCTTGAGAACTCTAATTAATAATTAAGACAGCAGTAGCAGCGGTAGTAGTAGTAGTAGTAGGACAATGTAATGTGTTATGTCATAAAATAGGATTTTACAGGCTCCTGTATTGCTGTAAGCTATAAAGCTGCTGCTGCAGTTGCTGCTGCACCTCAATAAAAATATTCCTAAGGCTTATCTACTATTTACCTACTTTACTTATACTTAAGCTCCTTTTTTATTTTTATTCGTCGTCCCTTTATTAGCCAAATTAGCCGAATAATGAGGCAAATGATGATGATGATGATGGTAGTATAATGGTGAGATTATTTATTACTTCATTTCCTTCCTTCCTTCTTTTTCTCCTGGCAGTAGTGGCAATTGGCAAGCCTAATCCATAAACACTACCATACCACCACCTCATTTTTGCAGGATGTATTAATGCACTGCTGCTGCTGTTGCGGGTGCAATGTTGTTAGCACCTTTCTGCAAACGTTCCTCAAAATTGCAAGTTACACGATAAAAAATGATTAAGCCGGGCCATCACCATCATCATCATCATAATTATCATGGCTTAGGTATTTCTGCGATTGCATAACAAACAATGCGGTAAGTAGATTTTTTCGAAAAAAAAAATGAAGGAAAACAAATGTTGTACATGTGTCGAGGTAATTAATAACATTTTTTAAAGAGTGTGTAAAAACTGTGTTGTCGTTTGTAGTATAATAGTAGCGGATGCAATTACAATCCTGTTCTTTCTTTTTTCCAACATAATATTAAATTAAGAATTACTTACTAACTGACTACCTGTGTGTCTTCTAAACAATTTAAACGTGAAGCTTTTTACAATTTTTTTTTATTTTAAGGAAAATTGAGCGTTTTGAGGTGTGGGTGATGATGAAGTAGAGAAATGAGATCATCCAATAAATGGTAGTTTTGTTTGAAATTCTACAAATTAAATTATGCAGTTTCTGCAACTTTTTTGCAAGAAGGAATCTACACTGCGAGAATGAAACTACCACTTTATTGTTGCACTTTAAATCATCCATTTAATTATTATTACTACCTTGTGCAATTGACAACAAAACAATGGACTACGTACGTGTAATAAAGCTCTGCGAGCTGAGCCCAGCAGGAAAGCTAATTAACACATATTTAATAAATATGGAAATTATTCGAAAAGAATAAAAAAAAATTATATTATATGAAATTTTTCTCTATTGTTTTCTTTCTTTACTAGAGCTCAATTTCCTTCATGCCATTGCAATTTCAATGCAACCTACCTATGGCAGTCCAATGCGACGCGATGTCGCTGCGGTTGTTGCGTTGATTGTTGATTGAAAAAAGTGACTTTAGTTAGACGAGGGTGTTAATTTTGTTTTCAAGTCGAAGTCAGTCTTCAGCTCAGTATTCCGTCTCCCCGACATATAAAAAGTGAAGGAAGAATGAAATGAGTAGGGAAGGGAAGGTGACATTTATACGATGTGAGAAGCCTTCTCTCTGGGAACCTGCTCTTGTGTAACAAGTCAATTTTAGAGAGCGATGTGGTGGTGGTGGTGGTGGAGGTGGAAATAGAAACGAAAGGGAAATTAGAAGAAGAAACCTCCTTTCCACTACTCTCAATTATTATTACTTTAACCTGAAAGAAACAGTCAATCGTAAAATTTAAAAAACTGCATTGATTTGTACTATTGATAACAATATTCTATTATTACTTACATATCACTTAAAAAACGCAAATTGAAAGTAAATTGGTCTGGTGGTGGTATTTAAAGTATTTAATAATTTTCACAAGTCACTCAAATTGATAAAGAATGTATAGGTACTTAAGTACAGGTTAGGTTACAGTTACACCTTCGTAGAATGCGAAGGCTACGTAGAAAAACATATTTTTACAAGCAGAAAAGCAAGGGAAACGAGTTAAAGTTAAAGTTAAAAAGGATCAGCCGCAGTGATGGGATGTAATTCGACGCAGTGATGATGGGAAAAATGTCATCAAGTTTCTCAATACATAATTTTAATTGTACAGTAAAATAAAATTTGTTAGTTAAGCTTTTCGTTTGACATGTCGTCGCCGTCGGCTGGTGCGGTGGTGATGGTGTCAAGTAGGTGGCCTAGTCACCCTCATCAGCCAGCCTTCTTGTCAAACATAAACTAAATGACCCTTCCATAATCCATCCATCCATTTAGGTAGATTTAGGGTTATAGCTCAGATTTCTTCTTTGACGACAAATGACAAATTGACAACTCATTTTGTACTTTGTACTTTGTATGAAATCATCTCATCTTTCTATCTTTGTCCTTTGTTTATGAAAATTAGCTTTAAAAATAAAAAAGATGCTCAAACAATTTGTCGATGCAAGCAAAGTGAAGTAATCTCCTTTGGTCATTAATGTTTCTGCCAATCCTTACAAAATTAAGAATAAAAATAATTTGTCAAAAATTACTTTTGAACGGCGATTGACAAATTTCTGTTGGGAGAAGAGGGAAAAGAAGACAAGACGATTAGATTACTATATTGCTATTTTACTTGATATCTCCTTGTAGCGATCAAGTTCATTTTTATCTTAGTCGTGCCGTGACGATGAACCTTTTGACTTATCATTTGCTATACCATATAACCATACCCTTCTTCTTCTTTTTTTACCTTCCTCCTATCTCAAAAGCATTAATAACGACGACGAAGAGGGTTTCCCAAAACCAAAAAACGTAATAATATGAAAATGAAATTGATGAGCACGCTGTTTAGGCTGCACACCACGTGACGTTTGGATCAGTTATTTTCATTTTATTATTGCTCCATTCTTTAAACTTTTGAACTCTTCTTGGTGGTTACGCAGTAAGACAAAGCGTCATTCATCCATCTCTATTAACTTACTTTTAATCGTTGATGATATTATACTTGGGCTGCGGCTGGCTAAACAGTACAATAGTGAGAGAATTTATTTGAAAATTGTTGGATTGGAGTAAAAATTATGACATCTTCCCTATTTAGTAGTTCAAATCACGTCGTATTTTTATTTTTTGCTGCTGTTGCTGGTGAACTGAACCAGGTGAAGAAATTACTTATAATTTTTTGCAGGATGTTGTATACAATTTTTTTTTTGCTTTTTCGAAAATCGCTCTGGCATTAATATTATTATTACCTATTACATTACACAGTGCTTACCCCACCACACATGAACTGAATGCGTAAAATTTTTATTCAGATTTAAAATTTTCATTTATTGCAGTTTTTCACATTTCACATCACAATCTAATATTTTCTTCATTATAGGTCGTGTCGTCTCCTTCTTAAATCGTTTTGATTTGATGCAACAGCAACAACAAACAGCAGCAAAAGTTAGAAGAAGAAGAAAAAATGCAACAAAACAATACAAAACGTGTGTAATTGTTGCAGTTTGTATTGTTGTTGTCATTATTGTTGTTATTATTAAATAAATATCAACTACTTTATTCTACGCACTATGAAGTGAATTTAATGGCTACACACGCAGCAAGACCAACAGCGAGAGAGAGAAAGAATAAGTTGCTGCATAGTTTCGTTTTCTGCAAATTACAGGTGATGATAGCTTCCTTGCTGTTTTATATTTTGCTTAATTTTTTTTTCGCTTATTATAAATTTACACGAATTATTCGTATTTTTGTGCAATATCTGGATTGAAGCAACTTTTTTTTTCTCTAATCTATAATGAGGCATGTAAAGGCACACTTAATCGCAAAGTTGGTAATGTATAGTCACTCATCTCATTAAATTTAAATGAAACTATCGTTTTGATTATGTAAATAATATAATCAGCGGTAATTAAATGATTTTTTAAAAATAAATATAAAATATATTCGAATTCAAAATATTGAGATATTTTGTGAATTTTTTTTAGCATGAACGAAGATGGATTTCAAAGAAGTCATGCTTGGCGGGGTGCAAGAAAAATTGAACGGTTATTGCCGTTGATTGTATCAGAACCAGAACTGCAAACTGCGCGCATAAAGCAATAAAAATAAGTCGTGATCTCTTACAATCGGTGACAAACTGTGCAACAACAACAAACACTTTGTTGCTCGTCACTCACTCGTCTACTTACAAATTCAAATTCAAAATCTATTTATTATTATTAATAGATATTGCTGTATTGTATTGTTTTTTAAGTGTTAAGTTATGTTAGAATGTTACAAAATGCTTTTTCCCCTGAAATAAATAACGAAAAATTACTAGAAAATGTATATGCTGAATGCTAAATGCTGACAGCACAATATGTACTTGAAGTTCGAACAAAATTGGTCATTTTATTTTATTTCACTTTAACTTTTAATCTATATTCCATCTGCGCGCATAAAATTACTGTTAGTAATAAGTCACTGCGCTTGCTACTAATTAGGATTAAGAATATGTAGGTAAGTAATAAGTCAGTAAGTAAGAATAATTAATAATAATATTCAATTCCCCTCATCATGACATAAGGATTATGATAAGAAAACAATGTTAAGCGAGAACCCATGTCACCTGTCTCTTTTCATATAAGTATTCCTCCTCTTCGTCGATAAGTAAAGTAAATTGACTCCACTACTCTTCGGCTTATCTTTTTAACAATAGTGATTGTTTGTAAAGTAAAGTAAAATACTTCTTTGCAGAATCAGAATCTAAAACAAAAGTGTTATAAATGATTATTATAGCGGACACCAAAGCCTCATATTAATAGCGTCCTCCACCCATATCTTTTAATCGTTTGATATAACAAAACTTAACCCTTTAAAACCAAAGCCAAGCATATTTGTTAGGATTTTGTCATTTTTGTTCTTTTTATTAAAAAAAATCTTTTAAACTTTTACGAACCCTTCATCAATATACATAATCCACTGAATGAATGACATTTTTACTATGATTATTATGATTTATAGCGTTGTTAGTTGTTATTATAAAACTCGCTGTGTACAATGCCGAGGGAAACTCTTATACTTACCTACTTATTTATTTTAATAAATGAAAATATTCCTGCTCTAATGAAGGTTTTCTCATTCATTATTTCTATTCCTGTTTCCATTACACTTGAATAGTCATAATAATAATCATAAAATCATAAAATGAATTAGAGTGAGTAGAGGGATAAAGAAGAGGATGCATAGGAAAAGAAAAACGAAGTTTATTTGATATTATAAACGACAGCAATTATGACGAGTCAACTCAAGTAATAAGATAATATATAGTGGTGGTGGGAGTAGGTATGTATAGGTATCTGTATTGACGACAGAATTTGTCATGTTAAAGGACAAAGTGGAAGAGAAAAAATAGATAATTAAGAAGGCATCGACATAATAAGTAGATACGTTCTTACGTACATAACAGAACAAGAAGTTTTTTTTCTGTTACTGCAAAATGCAAAAAGGAAAGTGAAAACATTGAAAACCAGAGCAGAAAAAACATTAAAAAATATGAAAAAAAAGAAGTTTTTATTATGATTAGTGATCAAATGAAGGAGATACAATGGCAAACAAGAAGTAGGCACAACAGATATGATGATGTTATGTTATGTGCAGGCAAATACAATGATTTGATATTATCCAATGATTAAAATCGGAAACATGATGGCGATGGCGACTCATTAAAAGTAGGTAGATAATATTTTAAATGCTTGCTGTGTTTACTTTGATGCATTTTTGCATTTACGATTACATAAATTATTTAACTCTTTTATGTAATAGGAAAAAGAAAAACCTCGCTTAATTCTCTGATTTGTCGTTTTTCATTCATGTTGCATGCTGGTGCGAAACTTGCACGTAATCTTCCACCACCTAAGAAAAAACTTCAGCTATTATTATATCACATCAGCAGAAGTTGTCGTCTCGTCTCTTCACTTCACTTTACATTTTATCCCTTTGTTTCTATTGTCAATTTCGCGTAAGCAAAGTAATGACAGATTTTTTATTTAAATAAAAAATAATAAGAATATCAAACTTAAGTAAGCGTAGGTAATAATATTTTTTATTAATGGGGATACATGACTCTTGATTCTTGATGAGACATTGTGATACGATGATGATGAACACTTTACTCGCCTGTCGTAAAGTCGTAATTGTAGTAAAATAGTAAAGTAAATCCTATTATGAATTTTATTATTACGTGTAACTAAACATAAGTTTTGCTCTGCTGATATAATATTTATATTAGCAGTGGCGAAGCGACGAGGAGGACAGCGGAGGAGCTTCCTCCGGGCCGGGCCCCGAAGGGGCCGGGCCCTTGGAGAAAACCAAAACTTATAGACATGAAAATAGTTCAAGAGAGAGGAAAAACGACAAAGAGATGAAATAATTTGACTTGTCTCACATATATGCAAATATTTTTTAACTATGAGAAGAGAAAAGGTTGGAGTCAAGAATTTGTCAAAATAGTTTAAAAACGTTGGCTTCTCCGAAAAGTTCTTGACCACAAAGTATAAATCGGTTCGATTAAAAACACAGTCTCGGCTCCATGTAAGAGCCAAAGCAGTCCAGGTTTTCTCGGGGTATTGAAAAAGGCAAAAAGTTGATCGTTATTTGGCGAGAAAACGCAGATTTTTTGCTAAATTAATTCCAAAAATTATTTTGTTACAGTTTTAGAAAATTTGCTTTAATTTGTCATCAAATTGCAGAAAAGCTCGAATTTTTGGCTAATGTTTTACTGGGTCTTTTACGTTCTCCCACTAAAATTTTCTAGCGCGGCTATAAATAGAGCTCAATTTGTACAAGATGTTACACCAAATTAAAAAAAATGAGACACGTTATGTTAAAACAGGTTCTTCAATTAAGCTCTGATTTTGAACCTAAAGCAAAGCTTTGCGGCACCATTTTCTTTAAAGCAAGGTCGTCGATTTTTAACCAATTACGTTAGAAATTTGATTGCAGCAGAAGAATAAAAGTATATCGAATTTTTGGCGGCGGCAGCTTCGCTGCCGAGCAAATTTTCATGTCGACTTTACTCATCCATCAAATCAAATAGGTTATGCTTTAATTGGTTTTACACTTCTTTGTAAATAAAAACTATTTCCTAAGCAAGTTAAAAAACGGCAGTAAACCCGTGCTGTTACAGCATTTTGCAAAAAATTCGGTCAGTTTCTTCTCCGGGCCGGGCCACGCAACGCTTCGCCACTGGCGGGAGCACCAACTCGGGCGAGGTCACTTTCCTTTTCCAGTTTGGCCTTGTCCGAGACTCGGCCACTGTGGACACGTCCCTTCTCACACTCAAAACGCTCAAGGAGGAAGCTTTCAAATTCATTATTGAGAAGGTAAGACCAAGTCTTCAATTTAATTTCTTAAACCAATGGTGAGGAGGAAAACATCTATGTAGATTTATAATGTTGGCGCGGTGTTGTGTTGCTGAATTAAAATCGTGTACATCAATTAATTGGTTAGTTCTACTTCTTACTTTAGAAACTGCAAAAAATTTGCTATTACTTGAGAAATGATTGACATTTTCAAAACTATAATGTTTGTAAATCACTTTACTTTTATAATGATATGAAATAACTTTACGTGCAGTCTTTAATTCGGAGAACCCTATCTGTTATATACGGAGCTATTGCAAGCTCTTTGATTTTCTTGTTGGCTGTTTAATATTTGTGTGAATAGATATTTGTAAACTTTATGTTTCAAGTTTGTAAGTTTGTTCACATCAATCAAATCCAAACCCTAAAAATATGTTTTATTTTATCAACATATTTATTAACTTCACTTCACTTCTAATTTTAAGCTTGTTCTTGTTCACCATAATATATTTGTTTTTGATTTCCGTAAAGTATTCAGGTCTTTGTTGTGCAATCCACTAAAAGAACCAATCCAATGAACTCAACTTGTTCTCTATTTTTCTTTACCATGTTGATATGCACCTTCGACGTTAGCCAGGCATCTGTATTCAAATTAACTGTTTGTCGACAAAGTTATATTATAGTGGCGCTACATTGATCAAAGAGTCAAGCTCAAAGCATTTGAGTCTATTTCATTTCATCTCATAACACCTTTCTCATAACTTATTTCTTGTTACCTCAAATTGCGCGCATCTTATCTTCTTCTGATTTCAACAGAAAAGGAAGTTTCCTTCTTCCATTTCTTCCTTCCTTCCTTCCGGTGCAATAACATAACATATAACTCACATCCTCACAACCATAGCCGTAACCACATACAACCTTCTCTTCTTATTTCCGAGAAAGATAAAGATCAAAGTTGATTGACACTCCAAACATACTACATAGAGAAGAAGCAACAGCGCCGGCTCCACAGCACATCCAAGAAGCAATCTCTTTCTTTTCAAGCTCAACTACACCACAGATTTCCCTCCAGAGAAAAAAAAATATTGCTTCCTTCTTCCCTCCATTTCTCTTCTTCTCCTTCTCCGTTCTTTTCCCCAGTCAATAAAAAATTTTGATGACTAAAACTTTCTCCATTTTATTTTCCTTCAATGAAAATGCAAATCCCAAATGAGAAGAGAGAAGAAGAGTTCAAAACAGAAGCTGTGTTGGTCAATAACTTTCTCTCTGTTTCTGCTGGAGCTTTTCATCAAATTTATCTGACAGGTCACGTCCTTCCTTCCTCGGACTCTCCTGTCTTTCGTTTCGTTTGTTTTGTGGATTACTACGATTGACCAGACCATAATATGGCGAAAAGGAATTATTAAATTGGGAATGGAAAAGATGAATCACCTCCAGATCATCACTGCCTCCCCTCCTCCATAACAATTCTGCTTCAAATACAGAATTTATTCCATCTCGGCTCTGCTCATCTCTTCTGAACTTCTCTCCAGTCAGAAGTCAGAGTTAAGTTAAAGTTAAAAAACTAAACAGAGAGAGAGTAAGCGAGAGAGAAAATATTATATTGTATCGTATCATAATATCATAAAAAAGGAAACTTCAAGGGACTTTTCTCCAACTCTTCTCTGTTCTGTTTCCAATCCTTTTTTCAAACTTTTTCTTCTTCTTCTGAACTGAACTGAGCTGCGTTTCAAACTTTCCCGCTACGGATACAGAGTCGTAATAGTAATCGTAATAAAAATAATAATAATAATTTTCATGAGATAGTTTCCCTACTCTTCTTTGAACTGAAAGAAAGAGAGAGAGACAGTGAGTGCACCGCATCCAGAAGCAAGAGCGTTGACGAAAGGTACGTAGAATATCAAGAGGATCATCTCATCATAATCTTCAATTCAGCCAATTCCAGTTAATTTTTTATTTTCTTCCGTATCGAATTTAATTGGAGGATGATGCGTACGTACAAGCAGCTCATGTCTGTAAATTTATTTATTCAGTTTTTTCAAAAACTTGAGTTTTTTGTATTATGACTATTTTATTTATATTTTAGCTACGAAACCTTAAATCATTTAACCTGATAATTAAATGGCTATAAGAATCTGTAGTGATGTTACAAGACCGTCAAAGCAGTCCAGAATCCAAATCCACTTCTTCTTCTTTCTTCTTCTATTTTTTGCTTCTTTCTTTCACAGTAGAATATTGGATTGGATTTGATGAAATAAAAAAACTTCTGCCATCATAATCATTTATTTTTTTATGATTATTAAATTTCTTTCCATTCCATGTTTCGGTTTCATACGTATGAAGAAGAAGAAAATGATCATCATCATCATAAGAATAATAATAATAATAATAAAAATGATGATAATATGAAAAACAAAAATAATAAGAGTCGAAGAATCAAAACCAAACTGTACATAAACTATTAAAGAGAGACAGATGAGAGAAAGAAGAGAGAAAAGGAAGGAAATAGTCTCTTCTGCTTTTCTTGAAAAGTAGCTGCAGAAAGGAAATGGTCGAGAGAGAGAGAGAGAGAGAGAGAGAGAAGCGAAAGAAGGTTTTTTGGAAAACAAGTTTAAACGCAATATTAAAGATTCCTCGAAGCTGCCTGCTTTGCTTACTAAATAATGCTCGACAGGAGAAATCGTCTCGTAAGTGAACGACTCGTGTCAAAATATCATCTCTTTTCAGTCTTTAACCAACTTATAACTCTTTTCCTGAGTAAAAGGAAGTAAGTAAGGCTTCGAGTTCGAGTTTTTTTTGGTTATCAGTCAGTCTTTCCTGAAGAATGATGATGATGATGCTGCTCCAAGAAATTAGAGAGGAGGATAAGTTTTTTTTGTTGGGGTTTTGGTTTGTGGCTGGCTTCTTCTTGCCTTCTATACTGGGACTGGGATTGTTATTAAGAATGCGGAAGGCAGAACAGGGCACATTTATCTTCTGAAGAAATTAAAGAAGTAATTTCTCAAAATGAGATGTCTTATCTTGAACCTGTCTGGTCCAGTTTGA